>PVLA01002855.1:0-242622 GCA_004027455.1 Hydrochoerus hydrochaeris
TTTATCTTCTTTTCTTGAAATTTTGTAATATTTCTACCTTTTTCCTGTTTTTTTCTCTTTAAATAAAAATAATATGAAAAAATAAAGTTTCTGAAAATCCTTATTTACAGTTGTGTAAATAATATGTATACTTACATATATGTTTTAGTTCTGTGTGGAATTTAATAAGGAGTCATATTTGATGATACGCAATACTATTTTTCCCCTTGCATTTAAAAAAGATACTTGTTCTTTGCCAGAGAAATTTTGTGAAGCTTGTCTAGGAGCAGCACTCTGAATATAGAGATAATTCTGCATTGCTGGTAAGAGGGGGAAGGCCAGAGACCAGTGTTCACCACAAAGCTCATTTTTTTGGATTTGAATTTCTGTTCATTTCCTACTGTGTGACTTTGGCAAGTATTCCTTTGTGCTTTGCCTTTTAAGTCTGTAAAGTGAGATACAGTGTGCCTAGTTTGACAGCTAAAGGTTAAGTGAGATAAGGCTTATCTGAACACCTGGGATGTAATCAGTACTCCTTAAGTATTTAGAGGGAAGGAACAAATACAACAGAAGTATTTTCTCGTCAAATTGCATCCACTGAAGGAAAAAACAAAGATGCATCTGCTGAAAGATAGGCATCTCATAGAAAGTATTTTTATGAATTCAGCCAAGTGATATGTGAACCTCCATTGTGTTAGTAGTTATGTGAATATGTGTAAAAGTCCACGAATTTTTTTCTAGTTGTTTATAATTTAGTTAAGGATGTTTGTTACCAGTATATGATGAGTTAAATAACAAAAGATAGAATATCAGATACACATTGGATAAGTTTAGAATTACAGACCATAGAACTTGTGTAGTTGAAAAGTTTAGTAGCAGTTGCTGCTGTTGTGTCCATTACAAAGTAGTTTTTCTGGTTTCCTCTATGCTGAGGGACTGTCAAGATTAAACTTGTACAGTCAGGATTTATGTGTGTCCTTGTGAGCAAACCCAGCTGCCTTTACTAATTTATGTTGGAATGGTAGGAGCAAAATTGAAAGTACAAGCTAGAATCAGATTATTGAGAGTTTTAAATATTACACAGTTAAAATTATAGATTTAGTAGTTCTCTTTATAGAGATAATAGTTAAAACATTGAACACAAACTGTGTTTGACAGTGAGAATGAATAAATGAATGTGAGAGAAGTTATAAAGAATAAAGACAATCAGGCATGGTGGCACATGCCTATAATCCCAGCACTCCGGAGGCCAAGGCAGGAAGGAGGATCACTGAGTTTGAGGCCAACCTGGTCTATAAAGTAAATTCAAGGCCAGCCTGAACTGCAGAGTGGGACTCTGTCTCAAAAAAACCAGGAAAAAAAAAAATGAAGAATGTCTTTCATAGGACACAGAGGTACAGCTTAATCTCAGCAACTCAAAATACTGATATAGAAGGAACATGAATTTCATAGCCAATTTGGGCAAGCTAGTGAGACCCTATCTCAAAATAAAAAAAAAAACAGAGATAGAATTGGGGATGTGGCTTAGTAGTTAAGTGCTTACCTAGCATGAGGCCCTGTGTTCAATTCTTAATACCGTTTTTTTTTTTTTTTAAAAGCATGTCTTGTGATTCAAGTTGGCATAAATGTTTGAAATAGGCTGAGGGCCAGGGAAGCATACTGTTAGGAAACCAACACAAGGTAATTCTAAGAGTCAGGAGCAAAAAAAAAAAAAAAAAAAAAGGCTTAGAGTTATAACCTCCACCAAAAAAAAGACAATTGATTGCCTGCTTGGCTGTCAGCATACTTCGGAAGTTTTTGAAGACTTTCTTTAGTTCTGTGTGGAATACTATTGATATTTTTATTGGGACTGCTTTAAATCTGTATAACAGTTTTAGAAGTATGGCCAACTTGACTATATTGGTTCTTCCAGTCCAGGATCAGGGGATATGTTTACAGTATGTATTTATTTAATTTTGGTGGCTTTTCTACCTAGGCTAGTAGGTGTTTTGTTTTGCTTCTTCAGCTTCATTGACTAATACTGGATTATTCAAGATTTTTATACCTTCCTGATTCAATTTGGTAGTTTGTATCTAGGAATCTATCCATTTCTTCTAAATTTTCCATTTTATTGGAGTACACATTCTCATAATCTTGTGGATTAACTATGTGTGTCTGTGATTATGTTGAGTGTCTCTGTGATCTGTTTTCTAAACCACCTCTTTCAAGTAATGTTAACCTTTCAAGTAATTTTGTTATGGCTTATGCTGTTCTGCCCCTTGCTCCGCACCAGATTGGTTGGCTTCGGATGACTTGGGAGTTGGCATTTTGTTGCCTTGTCTTCTCACATTTCTGTTGTTTTATGCTTTTAGGTTTGTGGATGCTTATAGTCTAAAGGTTTTGTTGCTAGCGTAGAGGTCTTTTTAGATACTTCTCAGTGATGTACTTAGGGCATGGCTAGGTATAATAATCCTTTGCCACAGCCCCAAGATCTCAGCACCTTGGTTAATTTGGGAGGAAGTATACAATATAGTCAGCTCAGCAACTAAGTTCTCTGGGAATGTGTTTTAGTATTGTTGGGTCACAAAGAAATAGGGGAAATTATGTGACTGCTAAGATCAAGTAAATCAGCTACAGTATGGTTGTCCAAAACAAATTGGATATTAATATATACATAAGAACCAGTTGTGTACCACCTTTCATCCTAGAGAAAAAAATCCACAGTTATGGTATAAACATTAAAACAACTCAAATATTGATTTACAGCTAATACTAAATGCAACAGCTATTCCACGAATGGTGGAAAAGATTTCAACAGTAATGTTACAGAGTTACTATCAAAAGATTAACAAAATTTTCTGGTTATACTATTAAAAATATTGGGCTTTTGAGTGGGAGAATGCAAGAGGAAAAATTTAAAACCTTTAAACTATGATATGAGGAGGAGAGATAAGTGGAACAAAGGATCCTATTGTAGAGTACAGGAATGTTTATAGAATTAGATAAGGGTAAGAGAAAAACAGATGAGAGATAGAAGATAAAAAGAGCAAGCAGAAAGAAGTTATACAGGGTCTAAAAATAAGAAAAAATTAAAGGGAGAAAATAAAGCAAAAAAAAGTAAGAAAAAAGTTAAAGGCAAGGAAAAAGAACAAAGGTAAATTTCCCAACTCCCAGTAAATGGGTGGAGAGGAAAGGAAAGAAGAGGACAAAGAAGGAAACTAAAAACAGTTCACACTCTAACAAAAACGCAAACAACAAAAAATTTCTATGATTTGAACACATTTTCTTCCTTGGATATACTGGATTTGGGCCAGTGTCCAAGTGAAGACATGTACCTGCTCATGCTGGTAGATAAAGAGGGCAGCCAGACGCCCACACCCGGGCCAGATGCAGGCTCCAGCAGGCAGTAAGATTAGAGAGGTCGCCTGTTCTGAAACAGTCAAATCCAGAACAGTTCAGGCTGAGCCTGGCTGGTGGGCCATGGGTGAGGCTTGTGTCTTTAGTTTGAAAGCTCTAAGGGGTCTGTAGCCAGTCTGATTCTGGTTCCTTGGCCGTGTGCCTGTCTCCTGTGGCTATCCCTCACCCAGTCAATTGCAGGAATACAACATTGGGAGCCCTGAGTTGAAGCTGTCCTGCACCTGCTCTAGTTCTGGGTTCAAACGGTCTACCCCTGCCTGGAATGTTGTCCAACCAAGCACTCTCTCCAAAGGGTATGGTGGGCATTTGGGCTAGTCAGTCACCAGCTTTTGCATCTCACAGCATCCACTGTTAGGTTCCACTGCTGCATTTCTCCCTGAAGCCTTCTGTAGTCTCCTGCTTTTACTTTGCTTCTGTAGGTTGAATCTTACTGTCTGGCAGTCTGGGAGCTAGGGAAAGTACAAATTGTACCTTCCCTTTCCCATGTTGTGTTGTCTCTTCAGTTTCTCTGTAGGTTTTAGTTTTCCCGTCAGATCCTTCCTGATTCCTGGGAATCTGTATCCCTCTTTTCTTTTTTCTTTGTCAAGTTCCTTTTTTAATGCATGGATTCTAAATCTTGGAGAGAATGAATTGTTGTTGCTTACCACTCTACCATTTTCCCAGAAGTCTCCTTTCTTCTTTAAACAAATGCTTACTATGTATTTGTTGTGTGCTAGGCACTGCATTGGCTCCTAAGAATATAATTTTTTTAAAAATGCTCCTGCTTTCTGCTTCACCAAACTTATATTCACAGACAGTAGACTAATCAGTCTATTGGTAGGAGTACTAAGTCAGAGATATAGTCAGGACCAGTTCACACAGTACCTTGTCAACCCTGGTAGTAACTTTGGATTGTATCCTGCAAGACAGGAGGGGCATTTGAACAGTTCAGATAGGGGAAAGACATGAACTACATTAATTTTGTAAAACCCTTAGAGCAGAGTCTAACTTAGGGATCACTAAATAAATGTTAAATTAAGAGTCATTCAATCTGTCCTGCATTTAAAAGGATCACTGGGGCTGCTGTGTACAGATTAGGTCATAGGGAGCCTTCCCATTACTCCTTGGAGAAAACCCCTGCCATCTACTTTAAAACATTAGTTTTAAGACTTAGAGTAAATAAAGTAATATCTTTGTTCAGGAATGCTCCTATTCACCAGCAGTTTGGTTCATGAACAGAAGTGTTCAGCAAAATTTTAATTTTCATTTGCAAACTCCACATTGAATGGTAAACACAACCATGGCTCTCTTCCCTGCACAAACGCACGCAAACATGGCCATGTTCCCTGCCGTGATAGGGTGGTGATTTCTAGTTGAGATTGTGGTCTCAGACAGATCTGTGCACACTTGTGGAGCATTTTTGCATTTTTTTTGTTTTTTTAAGCATACAGTATTGTACAGTGTTATTCAGTCCAGCATAGTTCCAAAGAAAGTGTAAGAGCAGTAAGGAAGGTAACAATAATGTGCTGAGCGATAATAAAGGTAATCAGAATATACTGAGCAATAATGAAGGTAACAAAGTGCAGAGCAAGAATAGGAATGTTTTGAAGAAAATAACCATTAAATTGAAGAAATTATAAAGAAGTTTGAGTATGGTATTTGTGTGACCTATCTGGCCTTGGAGTACAAGATGGCAAAGTCAACATTCTTAACTATTTTGAAGACTAAAGATACCATCAAAGGAGCTGATGTGGCAACAGAAGTAATGATGTTAACAAGCAGAGGACATAAGTACTGCAAGAGGTGGAAAAACTTCTGTTAGTATGGTTGAATGAGAGACAAGTGGCAGGTGATAGCATTTGTGAAACTGTGATCAGTAAAATAGCCAGAAAATTGCAGTAATTTACTGTAGGAAAACCCCTATACAAGTGTAACAATTAATGAATTTAAAGCCAATGGAGGGTGGTTTGTAAATTCTGCAGAAGTGGCATCCACAGTGTGATAAAATATGGTGAAGTTTCTAGTTCTGACAAGACTGCTGCAGAAGCCTACTAGAAAGAAATCACAGAATCCATGAGGACAGAAGTATATTGCTCAACAAGTGTTCAACTGTGATGAAACAGTGCTCTTTTGGAAGAAGATGCTGAACAGAACATGTATCATACAGGAGGAAAAGACAGTCCTAGGGCACAAGCCAATGAAGGACAAATGGACCCTTTTGCTGTGTGCAAACACAAGTGGCTATCTGCAGATTAAGCCAGTATTGGTGCATCATTCCCAGACCTGTCATGCATTTGAGTAACAGAATGTGAACAAGGCCAAGACTGCCTGTCATGTGGAGGGTCAATACAAAAGCATGGGTCAGAAGGCAGTTGCTTGTGGAATGGCTGCAGGAGGTGTTTGCACCCACCATTAAGAAGTATTTTTTTGATAGCCAACTTCCTAAAAGATGCCTTCTTCTGATGGTCAGCACCTCTGCGTCCCGCCTTGGTGGATGATACGGACACTGAGTATGACTTCACACAGGCCAAGCTTCTCCCTCTCAACAGGATTCCTCTTCTGCAGCCTATGGACCAGCAAGAGGCCTGCAATTTCAAGAAGCCATACACAAAGGCAGTCTTCGCCAGTTGTCTTAATGGCGAAGATATGTCCTTGACTCTGTTTCAGAGTTGTGGAAGAAATATTTCAGTGTCCTCCGCTGCATCAACCTCATTGACAAAGCCTGAGACAATGTTATGTACTAGACCTTAAACTCAGCCTGGAGGAAACTATAGCCAGAATATGTCACTGAACGTGAGTTTCAAAGGTCTGATGCACAGTTGGTGGCAGAGATTATGTATGGGTTTGGACATCAATGGCACTGACATAGAGGAGCTTCTCAAGGACCATTAAGAGGCGCCGACAGTGCAAGAACTTGCTGAGTTCTGGAGTGAACAGCAGAAGGCACTTGAGATTCCACTGAGGAAGAGGAAGAAAGGGAAGAGGTTAGCAGTGGTGTGATAAAATCCATTATGGAACAATGGAACAAGTGTCAGGATTTTTTTGAGAAGCACCACCTCAGCATAACTGTAGTGATCAGAGTGTTGAATCTGATGAATGATAATCAGGTGGTCTCTCATTTCCAGAGGGTGTACAGCACAGATACAAAAAGTGACAGTAGACAGAGTTTTTTAAATTCAAAATTGACTCTGCAGCTAAGAGATAAAGATGAAAGGAAACCTCTGAAAGAGATCTCCCCAATATCCTTATAAGGGGACTCTTCCCTCCAAACAGTATCCACCTTCCCATCCCCCTTCCTGTCTCCACACCAGAAGTTGCCACAAGAAAGGTTCATGTTCTCCATAATGTACTGTATTTTACATACACACACACACACACACATGGTTCATAATTGTGTAACATTATTTCCATTGAACCTTATGGGAAAATTTGATTTAGTTTGCTACAAATTCAGTTTGTGATCAGAGTTGTGGAATGAATTAAGTTTGTGAACCAAAAGCACTACTGTAGCTTCTTGGTGACTATAAATCATTGCTCACCTAATGCTAATCCAAAAGGGAAATACATGTTTATGTCCTCCTATGTGTTTTTGGGTTACCTATCTTAAAATGTAAGCACTTTAAAGCCAGTTTCGGCAAAGTGTAATTCTTTTGGGAAGAGGCATAAATGAAGGTGAGAGACCTAGAGGTCTGCCAGAGAGAATGATTAACAGATCTGTGGATGGTTGATGTGTGGAAGTCAGTTCTCAGTGAAGCAGCATGACGAAAGAGTCATCTCTAGGATGAAGGACTTTTGAGCAAGAGGAGATCTGGGACTGACAACTGAAAGAAATGGCAGTTTTTTGAGTCATTGAATATCGATAAAACTTTATGGAAATAGTGTACTCAAACCAGTACATGTTGATGCACTCACAAAATAGCTGAAATCCATCAAATTGTCAGGCATTCAGTAATAGGTAGAACATTATAGTTTTAATCGTTTTCCAACTTAAAACTCCTCTTCTTTTTCAGAGATATCATGATAACACATTTTGAGCCTTCTATCTCCTTTGAGGGCCTTTGCAATGAAGTTCGAGACATGTGCTCTTTTGACAATGAACAGCTTTTTACGATGAAATGGATAGATGAGGAAGGTAAGTAATGAAGGATTGCCTGTGTAAGCTTCTGATTATATTATTCTGTTACTCCCTTTAAAAATGTAATAAAAGACTGGGCTTGGAGGTGGATGCCTGCAATTGCAGTACTTTGGCAGAGTGAGGCAAGAGGACTGTATGTTCAAGTCCTGCCAAGGCAACTTAGCAAGACCCTGCCTCAAAATAAATCGAATGTTCTACTTTGCTTATTTCTTTTAATAGGTCAAAAAAAATAGATGCATTGAAAACAGAATAAGTCTGCTAGTTAATATACAAAATTTGTTACCTCCAAAGTCATTACACTGAGTAATTCTTACTCTGGACATTTTATTTATTTATTTACTTATATATAGTACTAGGAATTGAACTTAGGGTCTTTGCACTAAGCTACATCCCTAACTCTTTTTAAGTTTTGTATTTAAGACAGTGTCTCACAAAGTTGCCTAGGCTGTACTTGAACTTGCAATTCTCCTTCCTCAGCCTCCCAGAGTGTTAGAATTACAGGCATGTGCCATAATGCCTCGCTGTACTTTAATTTTTTTTTTTTGTACCAGGGATCAAACTCACAACCTCACACTTGCAAGGCAGGCACTTATGCCTCTGAGCTAAATCCCTGACCCTTTAATTTTTTTTTTTAACTGAGCAGTGTAATATGGAGGTATTCCATATCAGTACATGTAGAGCTGCTGCATTTTCTTTAAAGACTACATAAATAACTTAATAGTAGTTTATTTCCAAATGTTTACAAATATAAATAGTATTATCATGAATTTCCTTATACAAGTATCATTTTCCACCTATACAAGTCCATCTGCAGATAAGTACTGGTAAGTAAACTTACTGACTTAAAAGAAAATTTACCATTTTAACAATGTTTTAAGTGAATAGTTAAGTGGCATTAAATATACTCATTTTGTTATACAACCATTACTGCCACCCACCTCTGGAATGTTTTCATTTTAATTTAATTTTATTTTATTTTAAGAGAAAAAAAGCAAAACAGAAGAAGGTAGAAACAATACAGAATTTCAGAAAAAAAAGTAAGAAATCACTAGTTGATAAATTACATATTGTCTTCTTAGACATAGTTGTTCAAGTTACAAAATTAAAGCATACAAAGTGGACATGCAAGCAGTTCTGTTCAATGATCCAATAAAAACTTGGCAACATGGTTATCAATCCTACACAGTTAAAGATAAATGCAGTTATATCCTTTCTTTTCCTTCTTTTGCTTTTTAAGTCCATTATCTGTTTAGTTATATCCTGTTTCAGATTGCTCAGTACCTTTCTGATCTGTTTTGTTGTTATTTTTAATCACCTTATATTCTGTTGCCTTGTTTTTGAGTTTCTCCTCATCCATGCCCCATGGATCAGCTTTGGTGGAGTTGGGAGTTTTTTGGAGGTATTTTGTTACTTTGTTATCTTTTTTTTTTTTTTGAAGGTAGCAAACCTTCAAAATACAAAAACCTTCAAGATACAGCAGAACAAGACAGAACAGAGCCATGGAGACAGTGCAGTGAAATTGGCACAGAACCTCACAGCAGGTCACCAGGACAACAGCAATAGGCACAATAGCACATCTTGTTCTGTTCACATTAGCTGTTCTTTCAGTCAGAGCAAAATGGAAGGAAATACCAAACTTATAAAAACATAATATTGAATAGACCAGTACCATTAATCACAATTTAGCAAAACAGTGATAAAAATATTTGCCTTCAAAGAGATGGTAGAAGGAAATCCTCCTTACTTGCCACACTGCATATGTTCATCCTCCCAAGAAATACTCAGACCTCTGGCTCCCACCTGCTAATGGGGGTGGGGTGTGGATCGATGTTTGATTCTTAGCCCATGCACTGGCATGCCCACAGCTGCTTCCCAGGGCGGTGAGCTGGCTACCTGTTCTCCCAGCACCCCAAGTTCCAACATGGTGCAGACCTCAGGAAACGCCGATAGTTCTCTCATTTTTCCAAACTAGAACTTTATACCCATTAAACACTCTCTCTCTCCACTCTTTCCCCAGTCTCTTACAATCACCATTCCACTTTTTGCTTCTGAAAGTTTCACTATAGGTAGCACATACAATATTTGTCCTTTTGTGACTGGCTTATTTCACATAGCATATGTTCTGAGGCATTGTCATTGTTTTAGCATCTGTCAAAATTTCCCACTTTTTAAAGACTGTGTATATACACACCACATTTTGTTTATCCATTTATTCATCAGTGGACTCTTGGGCTGCTTCCACCTCTTGGCAGTTAGGAATAATGCTGCCGTGAACATGCGTGTACAGTAGTCCTCCCTTGTCTTCAGTTTTGCTTTCAGTAGCTTTAGTTACCTATGACTCATGACAGTATGAAAACACTAAATGGAACAGTTATGAAGTAAACAATTCCTAAGTTTTATATTGTATGCTGTTCTAAGTATTATGGTCCCTTTTGTCTAGCATAGTCTCTCTGCATTCACTACCCACAGTCCCTTAGCTGCTGTCTGTCATGAAGTCAATTATTATGGTATCTCAGTGTTTGTGTTCAGATAACTCATATTTTACTTGTGTTACTTTACTTTCACCTTCAGACTGGCATTGTGTCCTGTATCTGTAATGTCAGCACCCTGGGAGTCTAAGGCAGAAGGATCCCAATTTGAGCCTAACCTGGGCAATTTACCGACTTAGTGTGACCCTGCCTCAAAAAGACTTTTAATAGGGGTAGGGGGCTGTGGGTACAGCTCAAGCCCTGAGTTCTATCCCCAGTAGCACAAGTAAATAATTTTTAAAGGCTCCAAAGTAAAGCCATACACTCCTTCTTGATGTAATATAGAAAGAAAAAAAATAAAATTATAAAGCTGCTAAGATTTATGGTAGGAATAAATCTTATATCTATGAAATTATGAAGAAGGAAAAAGATTCATGTTCATTTTGCTGTTTATCTCAAACTGTAAAAGTTATGCCCACATGTTTGTTTAAGGTGAGGAAAGTATCAAATTTATGCTTTTATGTGTAGGAAAAAAAGCAAAGTATATAAAGGGCGTGGTACTCTCTGATTTCAGTCACCCATGAGGATCTTGGAACCTGTCCCCCATACATAGGCAAGACTATCATATATCTACTTGTTCAGGTTCTTGCTTTCAGTTCTTTAGGCATATGCTCAGAAATCCTGTTTCTTTTTGTGGACTGCCATACCATTTTTGTACAGTCATTGTACCATTTTAGTCTCACAACCAGGGCATAAGGCTTCTAGATTCTCTGTATCTTTGCTGTCATTTCTTGTTTTTTGGGGGTGTTTTTTGGTACCAGGGATCAAACTCACAACCTCACACTTGCCAGGCACGTGCTTATGCCACTGAACTAAATCCCCAGCCCCTTCATTTCTTGTTTTTCTGTTTTATTTTTTTAGTAGCCATTTAAATGAGTGTGATATGCTAACTTGTGTTGGTTGGATTTTATTTATTTATTTATTTATTTATTTATTTATTTATTTATTTATTTATTTTTGGAGACAGTGTAGACATTAGGTAGCCTAGGCTGGCCTCAAACTCAAGCCCAGACTGGCTTTGAATTCACAGCAGCCCTCCTGCCTCAGCCATTCAAGTACTGAGATTGTAGGCATGCACCACCAATGCCCAGCTTTAACTTGTAATTTTGATTTGCATTTTTCTAATGATTATGTATTTATTGGTCATTTGTGTCTTCTTTGGAGAAATGTCCTTTGTTAATTTTGAAAATCAGGCTCTTAGTCTTGTTTTAATCTTTATATATGTTATAATTAACATATATAAAGGAAAGGAAGGACACACCTGAATTTTTCTTTCAGACAGTGGGCTGAGTTCTGCAGAGAGTGACTGAGGTTTGGACAGGGTTGGTGATATCTAGTGTGGCATAATGATCACTTTATATGGTCTTATAAGATAAATGAATCTGATGTTGGAAAAAATAAAAGGGGAGGAGAGTGGGGTGGGGAGAAGGGAATTGAAATTGTTAATGTACGTGTACCATACAGTGAATGCTATTATTATGTATTGTAAGTGTGAACTAATTAAAGTCAAAAAAGAAAGAAAATAGGCTCTTTTTTTGTTGTTGAGGTGTGAGAGTTCTAAAGAACATTCTGGGTATTAGTACTTTATCAGATGTTTTGCAAATATGTCCTTCCAGTCCATTGAATTGTATTTTCACACTTTGGATAGTGTGCTTTGATATACAAACAACTTTAATTTTTTTTAAGAGAGAAAGAAAAGAAAATTTAAAAAAGACAAAATAGAAAAAACAAGAAAAGTAGAATACAGAATTCCAAAAAATTAACATTGTAAAATCGCTAGTTGATACATTACATATTGTTTCTTAATTTAGATAGTTGTTAAAGTTACAAAATCAAAGCATAAAAAGTGGCTAGACACTCAAACATTGACAGTACAAACTCTTCTGTTCAATGATCTAACAAAAGCTCAGTAATATGGTCATCTATACATATCATTATATCCCTTTAGAGCATTTTCCTTCCGTTTCACTTTTACAATATCTATTATATCTATTATACTTTTTGGACACCATTATTCTGTCAGTTCTTACTATTTTTACACTAGATAGACCATATGATATTGACTTATGTGAATCTTGTTTATTTCACTAATGAGGATATCCTCAAATTGCCTCCATTTACCGATAAAAACCTCAAGATCATCTTTTTTATAGCTGAGTAGTATTCCACTGTATAAAATACCACATTTTTTCATCTCCTCTGTGGTTGATGGGCATTTTCATTGTTTCCAAGATTTAGCTATCACAAATTAAACAACTTTAATTTTGATGTTAATCCAGTTCATCTGCTTTTTATTTTCTTGACTGTGCCTTTGGTTACAGTTACATCCAAGAAATCATTGTCTAATCCAGTGTCAGCATTTCCATTTTGTATTCTGCTAAGTCTTGTAGTTTTAGTTCTTACATTTATGTCTAATCCATTTGAGTTCATTTTTGTTTATGGTGTAAGACTAAAGTTCAGCTTCATTCTTTTGAATATGAATGTCTGGATATTTTATAGACAATTGTTAGTTTATTTTTTTATAGATTAATAGTATGGTGATTATATTAAGGAATTTTTATCTAGAGTTAGAGATTTGTTCAAAACCATATAGTGACAAATAAATGGCTTAATATACAGAGAAACCAAGATTTTATAACATGTTTAAATATTTCCAAAATAAGAAGCTAAAAAGTGTTGGTAACCAGGAGAATGATGTTATGTTTTATTTTTTTTTTGTTTGTTTGTTTGTTTTAAACAGTGACCAAGTTTATTCAAGAAAGTAAAAGTGAAAAGTATGTGCTGCTTCCCAGGAAACACAGGGTGGGCTGTTGTGGAAAGTTACAAAAGCTGAGTGATATTTTAGAAACTTAGAGTTTCTATGAATAGTCAGTCAGTGGACAACTTAGTATAGAGAAGTCAACTGAAATAAGCACTGGCTGAAAAGCTGTCATTGATTTCAGCTGTCACCATGACTTTTGCAGCACTGGTTTTATTGGAGTATTTGAACTAAGACCTGATAACAGAATTTTGAGAAATGTGTGGAAGATAACAGATAAAAGCAGGTTGTGATCACTTTTGTTTCATTATAAAAGATTTTAAATATGATTAAATAAATACTAATGAAAAATATGAAGTGCAAAATCAAAATGCCCTTTTTTCTCCTCTAATCCTGTCAAATTTTAGTGTCCAGTTTACACTTCAGAGGTGTGACTGCAGAATGAGTGGAATGGCAGCCTGGGTGGGAGAAAGATTCTAGAGAGGGAACTCAAACTTGCCCTTGCCTGAGAAGAGCCATGGAAGGAAGGAAAATGGGAAATGGAACTGAGGAGGACTAATGAAATAATGCCCAGAGAAAATAAAAGTAGGGATTTGGGAGCCAAGTTGGAAAAAAGAATAGAAGCACTCTACTCTTTCAGACAGTAGGAAAGAAAGGACACACCTGAATTTTTCTTTCAGACAGTGGGCTGAGTTCTGCAGAGAGTGACTGAGGTTTGGACAGGGTTGGTGATATCTAGTGTGGCATAATGATCACATAACCACAGGAATGAGCAAAAGAATGCATAGGGGGACCCAGCTCAGGCCCCAGCTATGCTCCAGTAACGGTTCATCAGTGAGTGTCACTGTCCATGAGACACCTGTTCTCCATCAGGTTGGCTAAAGAAAATGTTTCTTACTTTCTCTGTGTGTGTGGTTGCTATAACTCTTCATTTACATTTAAAAGCAGCTCAACCAGGACTGTTTTTTAGAGTACTTTAAAAAACATTTTTTTTTTTTCTGGGATATTTTGAGCAGGCTCTCATCTCACAAGAAGACAAAAATTGGCCTAAGTGATTGCATCCATTTCTGAGCAACCATAGTGTAGCAGTGCAACCACTTTCCAGTCTTCTAAAGAAACATGTAACAAAGAAACATGTAACAGAATAATTGTTCTTACCCATACCCATTACTCACAGAGCAGTGGTGTTTTTTTTTAAAATTTTATTTATTTAAATTTTGTTTTATTTATTTATTTATTTTTATATTGGGGATTGAACTCGCAATCTTGCACTTGCCAGGCAGGCGCTTATGTCACTGAGCTAAATTCCTGGCCCCTAAATTTTATTTTAAAGAGAATACAAACAAAATTTCGAAACAAGATAATGAGAGGGTAACAATGTTTAATACACTGTTCTAATATTGTTATCTTTGGTTATTCAGTACAAGATATTGGCATTTAATTGTCCAGATAATATTAGCAGAAATCTTTCTTTTCAATAAACTAGGAGAAATTAATAGTATAACTATTTTAACTATCATATATAAGTATATAATATGTATAATTTTTCCTCTTCCTTTTCTCTATTCCCTCATCTCAGTTTCTCTTTCCTTTTGAAGCTTCTTCCCATCAGTGGTATTTATTATATATTGCTGAACAGATTTTTTTTGCTATATTTTAAATATACATATTACTAATAAAATGGTTTATATATGCTAAATGTCATATTATGTGAACCTTTTGTAATATTTTATAAAAGTAGAATGGAAGTTTATGTCACCTACTTTAGAGATTAGAATTATCTAAGTAAATAAATTTCCCCAAGTTTCGTATTATGGAATTTGCTTACTAATCATCATAATTAGAGATTTAAATGATTGAACTTTACTTTTTTGTGTTTTTTAGGAGACCCATGTACTGTATCATCTCAGTTGGAGTTAGAAGAAGCCTTTAGGCTTTATGAGCTAAACAAGGATTCTGAGCTCTTAATTCATGGTAAAGAAGTAATCATTTCATACTCTTCTGGGACTGTGAATATTTTTAAAATAATCTTCTAGTGTGGACCGTTTTAAGACTTAATTCTGTTGTCCTTTTTAAGCTTTCCATTATCATGCTTAATTAATACCTTAAATGCTGCAGAAGGTAAAATCAGTCAATCTTATAGTCTTAGGATTTAAGGTAAGTTTAAAGCAACTTGAAGATAGTTTGTTGAAGTCCTAATAGAGCTTTAGAAGTCATCTATTTTTTTTTCATGACCTTTTGCTAGTATAAAATTACAACAAAGACTTAAAGAGGCTGGGCCTTAGTGGCACATACCTGTAATCTCAGCCCTCAGGAGACTGAGGGAGGAGGACTATTGTGAGTTTGAGGCCAGCCTGGGCTACAAAGTGAGTTTCAGGCCAGCCTGAACTGCATAGCAAAACTGTTAAGAAATGATTCATCAGTGGTATTAAACAATCTTGTTTTATTGCCTGTTAGACTACATCTATTTTCAGAAATTATATTTCAGCTTGTAAAAATACATAATATTAAAAACTGCTTCTTGTACACTGTTCCTTTTATGTCCTTTATAACATTACAGACTATAAATGGCTGACTAGTTATTCATAAATGTACTGTTGCTTTTTATTCTACCTCATTATAAAAATGAATGATTCAATATGTTTATAAATTTGTAGGTCCTAATATAAACTTATATATTTGGATTTTTGGTACAGTTTCTGATGTTAATTTATTCTTGAATTTACCATACATCTTTTATTTTTTTACTTTTTAAATTTATTTAAAGAGAAAACAAAAAAAGGGAAGCAATAATACAAAATTCCAAAAATAAAATAAAATAAACACTTAAGAAATTACTAGTTGACAAATTACATACTGTCATTTTAGAAATAGTTGTTCAAGTTACAAAATTAAAGCACACAAAGTGGATATTCAAACAGTGAGACTGCAAACAGTTCTGCTCAACGATCCAACAAAAACTTAGTAATATGGTTATCAATCCTACACACTTAAACACATGCAATTGTATTCTTTAGAGCACTTTTCCTTTCCTCTCCTTTTGACAATAGCACTTACACATTTTGGGTTTTATTACTCCTACGGTTACTACTTTTTACACTAGAGACACAATGTGATATTTATAAATATGATTCTTATTTATTTCACTTATGAGAATAGTCTCAAGTTGCCTCCATTTACCTATAAAGGCCTCAAGATCATCCTTTTTATAGCTGAGTAATATTCCATTGTATAAAAATACCACATCTTTTTCATCTACTCTGCAGTTGATGGGCATTTTGGTTGTTTCCAAGATTTAGCTATTACAAATTGTGCTGCTATAAACATAGGTATACATATATCACTGTGACATGACCTTTTCAAGTTTTCTGGGAAAATACCCAGGAGGGGAATAGCTAGATTGAATGGAACTTCCAATCCTAGTTTTTTGAGGAATCTCCATACTGATTTCCACAGTGGCTGCACCAATCTACATTCCCACCAACAGTAGAGCAGTGTTCCTTTTTCCCCCACAGCCTCGCCAACATTTGTTATCAGTTTCTTTCTTTCTTTCTTTCTTTCTTTCTTTCTTTCTTTCTTTCTTTCTTTCTTTCTTTCTTTCTTTCTTTCTTATCAGTTGATTTCTTGATGGCAGCCATTCTTTCCAGGGTGAGATGATATCTCAGTGTTGTTTTAATTTGCATTTCTTGAATGACCAGTGATGGTGAGCGTTTCTTCATGTATTTATTTGCTATTTGTATATCTTCCTCTGAGAACTGTGTGTTCATCTCAGATGCCCGTTTTTGGAGAGTCTTTGAATTTGGGGGGGGCTTGATGTTTTTCAGTTCTTTATATGTTCTGGATATAAGTCCTTTGTCTGAGGGGTTGCTAGCTAAAATTCTTTCCTACTCTGTGGGTTTTCTTTTCACTCTGTTGGGGATTTCTTTTGAAGTGCAGAAACTTTTCAATAATATGAGATCCCAGTTGTTGATTCTTTGAAGTGTTTCCTGTGCAGTTTGTGTTTTGTTCATAAATTCTCTGCCTACTTCTATGTCTCCAAGACTTCTACCTACCTTGTCTTCAAGGAGATTTAATGTTTCTGTTTTAATATTTAGTTCCTTGATCCATTTTGACTTTAGTTTACTGCATGGTGATATGCATGGATCTAGTTTCAGTATTTGGTATGTGGAGAGCCAATTTTTCCAACACCATTTATTAAAGGCTATCCTTCCAGTGAACATGTTTAGCCCCTTTGTCAGGTGACTGAGTGTCTTTGTAGTTGTGCTTGCATCTTCTAATCTGTTCCATTGATCCTCAGGTCTATTTCTTTGACAGTACTATGCTGATTTTATCACTGTGGCTTTGTAGTATAGTTTCAAGTCAGGAATTGAGATGCCTCCTGCCTTGCCTTTGTTGCCCAGATTTGCCTTTGCTATTCTAGGTTTCTTCTGTTTCCAAGTGAATTTTAGGAGTGTTTTCTCTAGATCTGTGAGGTATGTCAATGGTATTTTGATTGGGATTGTATTAAATCTGTATAACAGTTTTGGGAGTATGATCATTTTCACAATGTTGGTTCTTCCTAGCCAAGAGCAAAGAATATCCTTCCATTTTCTAATATCCTCTTCAATCTCTCTTTTTTTTTTAGCTTAGCATAATTTTCAGCATATCTTTTACATTCCTAGGTAGATTCCTTTTTTTAAATGCTGTATTTCATTTTTTTAAATGCTGTTGTGAAGGGCGATATTTCCATAATTTCTCTCTCGGTGAGTTTTTTGTTTGTGTACAGAAATGCTACTGATTTTTGACCATTGACTTTGTATCCAGCTACACTGCTGAATTTGTTTATTACCTCTAGTAGTTTTTTAATGGAGTTTTTTGGGTCTTCTATATAGAGTATCATGTCATCTGCAAATAGTGATAATTTAACTTCTTCCTTTCCTATCTTTATTCCTTTTATTTCTCTCTCTTGTCTGATTGCCCTGGCTAGTGTTTCTAGAACTATATTGAATAGGAGTGGTAATAGTGGACATCCTTGTCTTGTTATGATTTTAAAGTGAAAGCTTTCAGATTTTAAAGTGAAAGCTTTCAGTTTTTTTATAATGTTGGCTATTGGTTTGTCATAGATGGCCTTTATAAGATTGAGGTAGACACCGTTTATTCCAAGTTTCTGAAGGGTTTTTATCATGAACATGTGTTGTACTTTATCGAAAGCTTTTTCTGCATCTGTTGAGATGATCATGTGGTTTTTGTTTTTAGCATACATCTTTTAAAAGCTGTAATGTTCTATTTCATAGTTATATATAGTTTTATAGATTTATATGTATTAATATATATTTATATGCATTTGTATATATTTGTGTAATTATGAAGCATTTTTAAACAGTAATTTTAATTTTTCATTTTAACAAAATTGTCAATACAGTAAATATTTAAGTAAATAGTAGTTAATTTCTTTAAAGGCAGACAAATGACTAATGATAATTAACAAAGGACTGGAATTAGTAAATCAATTTTTTAGTACATTGTTTATAGACATACTTGTTGTCATCCTTGGTAAAGTGGATTCCCATTAACAAATAATGATAACCATATACCAATTTTGTTTCAAGCAAAGAGAGATTCAATTTTGAGGGGTCATTTTAATTCTTTATAAATGTATATGTTCTAAAAAGGCTGTTTTTTATTTTTAGTATTCCCTTGTGTACCAGAACGTCCTGGAATGCCTTGTCCAGGAGAAGATAGTGAGTATTTGTGTACTTTATACATAGAGTTGTGCATCCAGCATGGTGATGCCTGCTTACAGTCCCAGCAACTCCAAGCTTTTGGGGTGGTTGAGGCAAGAAGGTAGCAAATTTGAGACCAGCTAGGGCGATTTAGTAGACTCTGTCTCACAGTAAATGTGGGCAGATCGTGTAGCTCAGTACTCTGTGTGCTCCCTGGGCCCAGTCCCCAGTACTAGCTAAGAAAAGAATTATGCAATGACAGAAGTGGGGGAAATGATCAGTTATAAAACTTTTGTTTGCTTTCTTTTTAATTTTTTCAGTCAATTTCTTTTTGTTTGTTTGTTTCTTTTTGTTTTTAGACAGAATCTCATGCAATTTCAAAATGGCCTTGAACTCATTGTGTAGCCAGGCTGACCTCAAAATTGTGATGATCCTTCTGCCTCAGCCTCCTGAGTGCCAGGATTACAGGAGTGCACCACTATGTCCACCTTATTTCTTTTCTCTTTTTTGAGAAAAGGTCTCACTATGTAGTCCAGGCAAGTCTTGAACTCACTATGTAGCCCACATGGCCTCAAACTTGCAGCAGTCCTCCTGCCTCAGCCTCCTGAATGCTGGGACTACAGGCATGCACCACCACTCCCATCTCCATGCTAATTTCATATATATTAGTGACTGCTTAAACTGTATTTTTGTCAGATGAAATTCAGATAGTTCCAATTTACATAAATATCTGTTGTATATATGAAAGGAAGTTTAAGTTAATTTTAATCATGTGGCTTTGATTTTGGAAATTTTCAGCTCTGAAAGAGATGAAACAACATTAAAAGCAAGAATACACATGTATCTATCCTTTCCCCAGACTTACCAATTGCTATTGGTAAGCAAGCTATTTTCTCTGCTTGCTTTATCTTTTCATCTATGTGCACATGTTTGCATACGTATATACATAAACAAGAATGATATGTATGCTGTTTTCTTGTTTTTATTATTTTTGTTCCTGACTGTAACACTTGAAAGTAAGTATTAGAATGTCCTTAATCTCTAAAAGTGAATACTTTGCTATTTAGGATATTTAAGCTTCATGATATCTGCATTTTACTTCCAAATAATACTGGGAGTGTGTGTTTATTTTTGTAGAGAGAAAAGCAAATATGACAAAATGTTAATATTTGGGAAAGCTAGGTAGACAGTGCAGATAGTTATTCTTTTAAGTTTTTGTAGGCTTAAATTTTTTTCAAATTAAAAAAATTTTTGAGAAAGTTTAGGAAAAATTATTTAAAAAGAAAAGCAGTACTGATTATACAGAGATCCATATTTTAGCTTTGATTTATCTGCTCCCTTGAAAAACCTGTACTGTATTTCTTTCATGTGTGTGTTTTTACCAGTATTTTTTTCCTGCAGTGTTTACTATGAAAAGAATCAGACTTAACTAATAAAATGAATTTTACTCACACTTGCTGTATTTTTTTGTTGCTGTTAATTTTTAATCTTTTCAGAATCTATCTACCGCAGAGGTGCACGCCGCTGGAGAAAACTTTATTGTGCAAATGGCCATACTTTTCAAGCCAAACGTTTCAACAGGGTAAACTTAGTTTGTTGAATGATGGTAATATGAGATTTTGTTTGTTCATATTTTGCTTTTGTATCAGGAGAGAAAGATAGCTTTGTTATTAAGTTTTGTTATGCCCTTTTAAAGAAGTAGCAAAGCTTTATATTCCTGGTTTTCCTAGAACACCAGGTTATTCTTTTGTTTGTTTTATTTTGTTTTTTTAGAGGCTGAGATTCAGCTTAGGGCCTTGAACATGCTAGGCAAGTGCTCTGCCACGTAGTTGCCTGCCTGGCCCCTTTTATTCTTAAATATAAACCAGACTGGATGATTAATTATATAGTTATCTAGCTATAAGATAATTCAGTTTTCAGGTGGACGTGTGGTGGCACACACCTTTAATGTCAATACTCGGGAGGCTGTCAAGAGAATCAAGAGTTTGAGGCCAGCCTGGCCTATACAGTGTGTTCAAGGCCAGCTGAAGTATATAGCAAGACCCTCTGTGATAAAGCAAAACAGAAAACAAACTTTAAAAGAAAGTTTTAAATACAATTTAAGGCAACCTGAAAATTCAGCGAGGTTTACATTGCAAACTAATTTGATGTTATTTTATTTACTTTTTCTGTTTAGGAAATAGTAATAGCAAACACTTATCTAGCTTTTTATGTACCAGGCAGTTTTCCAAATGCAAATATATATTAACTCATGTAATCTTTACAACACTCCAGTATATTTGCACTTTATAGTCAAGAAAATGAAGCCCAGGTCAGTTAAATAACTCGTGCAAGATACGCAGCTAGTAAGTAGCAGAACTCAGGTTGGAGAGCAGCCAGCTGTCTCCAGGAGTCCATGCTTTTAAAACTTCTTTTAATGAACACAAATGTATAGACTTCACTTCTCTTCTAAAACTAATGTCAGGCTGAGACTAGAGGATTGCCATGAGTTCAAGGCCAGCTTGAACTACATAGTGAGACCCTATCTCAAAAAACAAAACAAAAACCCTCGCATCATGTCCTAAATTCATTAACAGAAATATAAATAAAATTAAACTTTAAAAAAATGTCAAACTCTTAGCACTACAATTTAAAGAAGACTGAAAAATGAAAGACACTTTAGGTATTGCTCTTTAAAAAAGCAGTTTGGTTTAACCTTTATACAGTATGGAAGGCTGTATGGTTTTCAGATTTAATTCACCTTTTCTGGTTTCATTCCTGTGAATTTCATTATGTGAAGATGGGAATTTCTTGAACTTAGTAACAGAATAATTGTAAATGTTGTTGTGTCTTTAAAACAAGTTTTTATTATTATTATTGTTTTTGTTTTCGTTTTCACTGACCTTCACAGCTTTTGAAAATTCACAAATGAAGAATTTTGGGTTTTTTTCTTTTGTTTTGTTTTGTTTTCCCTCATCGGCTGGCAGTTGACAGTAGATTAAAGGGAACCAAGTTGTAGAAGAAAGCCAGTTACTTTCAGTATTTTATGAGCAAACTGTTGGGAAATGATTGTTTTGTTGTTGTTAATAAAATACTGTTGAATTACTTTTTTCAGCGTGCTCACTGTGCCATCTGCACAGACCGAATATGGGGACTTGGACGCCAGGGATATAAGTGTATCAACTGTAAACTCTTGGTTCATAAGAAATGCCACAAACTTGTTACAATTGAATGTGGTCGGCACACTTTGCCACCGGTAAGACAGAGTTGTCTATTTGTTTGTTTTTAATACAGCATGCTTTTCTTTTAAATCTAGCATACAAAACTGGTAGATGATAAGAAACTACATCTCAAAATACAGTTAAAGAGCATGGATAGGAATATCTTATATGCCACTTAACATTGTTAACTTTAGAACTTTTGAAATAACTCTGGTATTTGTTTGTAGGAGATAGTTAACTTCTTCATTTGACTTACTATAAAATGTGCTCGTCTAAATTATGCAGATATAAAAAAATTATGAAAATATAAAAATGATTTTTTTCTTCTTTAAGCTAAACTCAATGATAATGATTAGTTTATCACTCTGATTATTCTAGCATCTATTCTAAGTGGGTAAGAAGAGTCAGAATTATCTTTTTTTTATTTTCTTTCTTTTCTTTTTTTTTTTTTTATACCAGGAATTGAATTTAGGACCTTGTGCTTCCCAGGCAAGTGCTGTGCTGCTGAGCTATATCCCCAGCCCCCTGCTATATATTCTTAAAGAACTTTTCCTGTGCAGGTTTATATATATGAACATGTCTAATTTTTGTATATGGAAAATATGTAAATATGTGTGATAATAGTTGGAACTCCTGGGTGAATGTTCTCATTACTCTCTTGAAAAATTTAAAACTCATGATCAGTCTATTCCCCAACCTACTTACTCTCCCCTCACTCAATACTATTTTGAAATATACTTCAGCCTATACCTCTAAAGAGGTATACCTCTAAAATACAACTTTAAAAAAAATTTATTACATCAGATATCCATCTAGATAGTGTTCAAAATTTTATTTGTCTGATAAATATTGTAATTATGGTTTAATTTTCATGGTGACTCAGTATTCAAATTGTAGTTGATTGATTTTAAATTAATTCTCTTTTCTGCCATTTTCTCTAAAATAAATTTTTAATATTTTTAAGTTTACTTATTCTTCTTTTCTCAGCCACCCTCTCCAAACCATTCTTTGTAGAAGGGTGTTTATTCCACCAGAAAGCACATATTTGTGTTTTTCTTTTAAGTGCTTTTTACAAAAGTGAGGTCCAATACATCCTATTTTCTAACCCATTTTATATTTATCTGTATCTGTTATCAATTTTAACATAGTTTGTTACGTATCTTTACCATAATTTCCTATTCCTTGTGATTCACATTTGAGGAGTTCTCTAAATTTTTCTGCAAAGAAAATCATAACAAGTTTCATGGTAACTAAATCTTCTTTCCTTATGGATCCAGTGATGGAATTACTAGGTTAAAGGGTATGCATTTTTAAAAATATCACATGCATCTTTCTATTTTTGGACATTTGTGAAATATTTAGATAATAATTATTACTAAAGTTGGCTCTTTGTTGTTAAGATTACTGAACTAGTTCATAGTTTAGTAAACGAGAAAAAATTACAGTCTTAAGGAAAACCAGAGCTAAAAATTACAAATTTATTCAGCTTACTGTTGACACACTTGAGTATTCTTATGTGATACAGTGAGTTGTGCATTCATACATGTACAAAGAAAGAGGAACAGTTAATGATTATATTGATATGTTTAGAGTGGTGGTTGAATGCATTTCAAAATCCACAAGCTTATTTATGAGCCTGTCATTGAATGAGCCTTAATTGTAACATATCTAATGCTCTTAAGTTTATTTCTTCTTGCTAGTATTCATTAAACTTGAATTTAAGCTTAATGCGTTACTAACAATAATGGGGTTTGGTCTGGTTTGGTTTCATTTCATTTTGTTTGCAGTGCTGGGGATCAAACCCAGGTCTTGTGTGTGGTTGTCAAGTACTCCAGCACTGAGCCATATCCCTAGCTCCAACAATTTTGGTTTGAATTAGCATTGTTGCTGAGATTATTTGTGGATAGTTGGTTGCATCAGTTTCTTGGAAGAATTTCTTTATCTTTTGGGGGCCACTGACATCTTTAAAAATACTCAGAAAAATGGGAAACCTCAAATATTGTACACAGTTTTAAGGGCTTTATAAATATCCTGAAATATATCTCTGAGCTTAAGCAAAGAACTCATATTCTAGAGTCTTTAGAAATGTTCCATGTCGTTAAAGTGTCTTGGGATTTATAGTGGTATTTTGATTTAAATAGAATCTGCTAAGTTGTTGTGTCCTTGGAAATGTTTATAGGAACCCATGATGCAAATGGATCAGTCATCCATGCATTCAGACCATGCACAGACAGGTGAGAATGAAACTGGTGTAAACCCTTGTGCTTTACAGTAGCATTTAAAGGTTTCTTTTACCTAAGTTTAAAAACGTTAACATTCTACCTATTAAGAATAGGTCAGCATATTTCATGGTAGTAAGATTAGTCATAATATTTAATCAACACATTTGGAATTTTAAAAAGATGGCTATGTAAATTATGAAAAAACAACTCTTCAAATAAATTCCTTTTGAGCCCCTTGAAATGCAGCAAGCCTAGTTTCTTTTTTGCAGCGAAAAAATATAAAACTGATTTTTGGGGCCACGTTGATTATGTTCAAATGACTTGTTTTTATTCAAAGCTTTATTATCAAGTAGAAATTATGTAAAAGATACAGAGATACAGTGCAAGAAATTTTTAAAAATTGTGATGTGCATTAAAATGTTAAATCAGAATGAAACCTTAAGTATGTATTAGGGAAATGTGGAGAGCATTTAAAGGGACAGAATAGCCCGCTCTGTCCTGAGCACATTCAATGAAATGAAAACGGGAGTTTTTCTAGAAGAACGAAATGTAGACTCCTGGTCATGGGGGAAGTTTCAAAAGCCTGAGGCTGTGGAACACTGCCCCTTTTGGCCCTAATTCACTTTGAGGAAGAGGAGACCTCCTTCTGCTTATCAGTTCTTTGCGTGACCTACATGGTATTCAGAAACATATGCATAGAAGAGTAAGACATGAGAACCATAGACCCTCTATATTTATGTCTTAAGTATATAAAATCAACTTTATGGAAAAGATGTATTTTATTAATTTTTAAAGCAGTGAAAACTTATTCAGAAGTAAAAGCTAAAAAGTTCCTAAGTTTTATGTCACATTCCTTAATGAATGCTATGTCTTTCTTTCTTGATGTTTGGCTTTGGATTTCTAGTAATTCCTTATAATCCTTCAAGTCATGAGAGTTTGGACCAAGTTGGTGAAGAAAAGGAGGTATGTGTCTTACTTTATAGTATGTGGTTAGGTGGGGTTTTTTTTTTGTTGCTGTTGTGTTGTTTTTCATTTGGTTGGTTTTTTCAGAGTGCTGGCCTGACATCAGCTTTTTAGTAGGATACAAGTTTGGAAATACTACTTGCTTAGATTTTTAGATCATAATGGTAATATAGGAATTTTTTTTTTTTTAGGAATGATTTTTATCTTTATGATTACTGCCTTGGTTCGTTTTGTTTTTGTTTTTGTTTTTGTTTTTTGCAGGGGGTACTAGGGATCGAATTCACAACCTTGTGCTTGCGAGGCAGTTGCTTTGCTGCTGAGCTATATCCCCGGTCCAGGAATGATTTTTAATGATAAAAGTCTTATTCTGATTTAATTTAGTAAGTTACTAATCTAATATAAATTAGGACATGATTTTGTAGAAAGTTTATTTAACATGACATACTACAAAAATTACAGTGTATTAAGAGTAACATTTTGAATACTTGGTAATGTTATTTAAAAGATACTATAGACCCTCCTGTATTGTGAGCAAATTGTTTATTTAAAGTGTAAATGATAAAATGTCTTTAGCTGGCCTTTTTTTTCTACTAAGCATTTTATCAGTCTTTAAAGCAAAATAAATTTGTAATTAAAAAATATTTACTTGGGCATGGTGATGCACACCTGTGATCTTAGCTACTTGGGAGGTTGAGCCAGAGAATCAAGAGTTTGAGGCCTGCCTAGCCAACTTCATGAGATTATATCTCAAAAGTCACAAAGGAAAGAAAAAAGTAGAGAAAGTTCATGCCTTACTTCTGCTTTTAGTTTGCTTTCTTAGAGGTAACCTTTTTTAGCCATGTCCAGTTATATCAGTAATACCCACATGTCTTTTTTTTTCAGTTCTTTAAGTTTATGTATTTCTAGTCATGAAAGATCAGTTTACATCCCTTTGCCCTTTTTCTTTCTCTGTCTCTTTCCAGTATTTGATAGGTGTACAGATGGTGATCAGAATTCATAGTGCATGCTTACTTTTTCTAGAAGTTTATTACTACTATTATTACTCTGTCTTAAAAGTTTATTACAGAAGTAAAAGAAACATTGCCATTAATCTTTCTCAAAGTATTCCCACACATTTTGAACACAATCCATCATTCTTGCTACTTTCTGAAACAGTTTCAAAAGTCTTCTTTTGTGAATATCGTTATGAGATAAGAAACACAGTGAGTGCTGCTGATGATGGAAAGACTGGCTTGTAAAAACATTGTGGTGGTTGGGCATGGTGGCGCACTCCTGTAATCCCAGCACTCGGGAAGTTGAGGCAGGAGGATCACTGCAAGTTCATGACAAGCCTAGTGTCATGCGTAGTGAGACCCTGTCTCAAAAGACCAAAAAAAAAAAAAAAATTACAGTGTGTTCTTATTCACTAGATCTGGTATTATGCGATATTTGGCTCTTCCTTAAAGTCAAAATGACCAGGAAAGGTAAAGGTTTGAATTGGTTCAGGACATCGAGCTAGCCATGACAATGGAGTCTTAGTTACTTTTCTCAGTGCTGAGGCAAAATACCCAACACCCAAAGTTAAAGATGGGAAAGGTTAATTTGCTCACAGTTTGTAAAGGTTTCAGTCCATAATTGGCTGACTCCAAATCAGGGTGGCTCATGGCAAAGAGGCAATAGTTAGTAGTGGCAGAATACAGCAAAAGCAACAAGAGAGGGAAAGAAGAAATTTTCTGTCCCATGTATTGTATACAGGCTACTCACCCTAAGGCAGGTATAGCACTCACACCCTTAATCCTAGCCAGAACTATGTCAAACCAATCCATCTACTGATTTGCTAATCACACACTAGATTCAGCCACCTCTGGAAAAAGCCTTATGACCACAAGAGGCTTTGGGGGGACATCCAGACTCAAAACCATAACATGTGCAACTAAAGACACTTATGAAAGAGGACTTCCAGAACTGCTTCAGAGAGTGGCAGGCATAATGCACAAAGTGGGTTTAAAGCAAGGAGTAGTATTTTGAGGGAGGTTAATAGCAGGGTGCCTTTTAGTGTAATAAATTTTCAAAAAAAAATTTAAGCATTCACCATATTTTGTCATACCTCATATTTGCTCTTCTCTTGATTACTGTTTGGAAAATCTGATATTTTATTGTGGAAATCTTTTATTTATTTAAAAAAAGAAAGAAAAATAAAATAGAAGGAAAAAGGTAGAATAATACAGAATTCAAAAAAAACACTAAGGAAATCGCTAGTTGATACATTACATATTATCATCTTAGAAATAGTTGTTCACGTTACAAAATCAAAGCATAAAAAGTGGATAGACACTCAAACATTAACAGTGCAAACCATTCTGTTTAATGATCCAATAAAAATTGAGTAATATGGTCATCTATTTTACACATTTATGCATAGTTATGTCCTTTAGAGCAGTTTCTTTCCCTTTCATTTTTATAGTATCTATTATACATTTTGGATCTTATTACTCTTTCAGTTTTTATTATTTTTTATACTAGAGAGACAATGTGATATTTATTAATGTGAATCTTGATTATTTCACTTATGAGAATAGTCTCAAGTTGCCTCCATTTACCTATAAAGGCCTCAAGATCATCCTTTTTATAGCTGAGTAATATTCCATCGTATAAAAATACCACCTTTTTCATCCACTCTGCAGTTGATGGGCATTTTGGTTGTTTCCAAGATTTAGTTATTGCAAATTGTGCTGCTATAAACATGGGTGCACATATATCACTGTGACATGACCTTTTCAAGTTTTCTGGGAAAATACCCAGGAGTGAAATAGCTGGATTGAATGGAACTTCCAATCCTAGTTTTTTGAGGAATCTCCATACTGATTTCCACAATGGCTACACCAGTCTGCTTTCCCACCAACAGTGGAGCAGTGTTCCTTTTTCCCCCACAGCCTCGCCAACATTTGTTATCAGTTGGTTTCTTGATGGCAGCCCTTCTTTCCAGGATGAGATGATATCTCAGTGTTGTTTTAATTTGCATTTCTTGAATGACCAGTGATGGTGAGTGTTTCTTCATGTATTTATATGCCATTTGTATATCTTCCTCTGAGAACTGTGTGTTCATCTCAGATGCCCGTTTTTAGAGAGAGTCTTTGAATTTGGGGGGGGGGGCTTGATGTTTTTCAGTTCTTTATATGTTCTGGATATAAGTCCTTTTTCTGAAGGATTCTTGGCTAAAATTCTTTTCCATTCTGTGGGTTTTCTTTTCACTTTGTTGGTGATTTCTTTTGAAGTGCAAAAACTTTTTAATAATATGAGATCCCAGTTGTTGATTCTTTGAAGTGTTTCCCATGCAGTTTGCATTTTGTTCATGACTTTTCTGCCTACCCCTGTGTCTCCAAGACTTCTACCTACCTTGTCTTCCAGTAGTATTTCTGTTTTAATATTTAGTTCTTTGATCCATTTTGACTTTAGTTTACTGGATGGTGATAGACATGGGTCTAATTTTAGTCTTTGGTATGTGGAAAGCCAATTTTTCCAACACCATTTATTAACCAGTGAACATATTTAGCCCCTTTGTCAAATATAAGGTAGTTTAGTGTCTTTGTAGCTTTGTTTGCATCTTCTAATCTGTTCTATTGATTCTTGCCAGTACCATGCTGATTATATTACTGTAGCTCATCTCATGCCTGCCATGCCATAAGCTGTTTCTCTTCTCCCCTACCCCTTTGCCATGGCCGCCTTGCCTTGGAGCCAGTCAGCTGTAGACTGATAACTCTCAGACTGTAAGCCAAAATAAAACCCTCTGTCCTTAATTTGTGGATGTCAGATATTTTGTCCCAGCAACTAAGCTAGTAACTAATACAGATTTTGATGCCAGAGAAGTAGAGTTGTTGCTATGATGCTAACTGACCATTTTTTAGAAGCCTTTGAAACTGGCTTGCAGGAAGAGTTTGAGTTTGAAGAGATTTGGAGATGCCAGTGGGAGAAAGAGCCCTAGAATGCTATAAGTGAAACTTGTTGCAAGATTTTAGTTAGACTCAGAAGACCAGAATGTTAACAAGTAGTGCCACTGGTAAGCACCAGGCTCAAAAAGTTTCAGTTGGGAAGAACTCCACAGACAGTTGGACTCTCAGCCATGTATCTTATGCTTTGCCAGAAAATTTGTTTGCATTTTCCTCATGTTCTGAGACTTTGTGGGAGACTGAGATGAAGGGTGATGATCTAATTAATCTGGCACAGGAAATTTCAAGGCAGCCAGACATTCAGGCTGTATCTTGGGTTTTGCTAGGGACTTTTTTTTTTTTTAAGGGAGTAAAACAGAACAGTAGAATGAAACAAAACAATAGGACAGTAGGAAATCCAGTCATTACTATATTGCATATTGTTATCCTCTAAATAGTTACCCAGAACTCAGGCCCAGGCCTGCAAAGTCAGTTAAACAACATAAATGTCAGGTTGCTTCCCTACTTCAGTTACTTCATTATCATCTCAGCCTATGTCAGATCTGGTTGCTATGGATGGGGGTGGGGGCAGGAGGTGGAGGCAGCTTCCTCACTGTTTCTTCCTGGCCAGTAGGGCCTCCACCCATGCACAGGGAGGTCACTTGGCTGCCTTGCTGTTTCTCCCCAGCTGGCAGGGCACATGCTGGCACACGGAGGCTACATGGCTTTCCTGTTGCTTCTCCCCAGCCAACAAGACCTACACTACTGAGGATTTTTAGCCAGCTATTCACTGCAAATCAAGACCTCACAGCCCAGCAGAATGATTTAGCAATTTTTTATTTTGGCCAGAAAGGCAGCACCTTATAAAGTTAGAGCCTACAAAGATGGAGCAGAGAGTTTGATTGCTGAAGAGAAAAGCATTAAAAGAAACCAAGTACTGCTTTGGAATAGGAAAAATGCTTTGAGGTAATAAGGAAAACCAGCAAGGCTCTACCCTTTGAAGGCCCAAAATTGCAAAGGTGACTTTGTTTTGAGAAGAGAGCCTCAGGGCACCAAGGCCACTTAGGGAATTTGTTCTGTGGGATTTGGGTCATAGTACACCACTATCTAGGCATGCAGAGACCCGGACAGCCAAGAGAGAAGGAAGCCTGGCTACAGCTGAGAGCAGACCTTGGCATTCCTAGTGCCTGTTTTATGCACATGCACAGTGCAAGAGTTGTGAGGTCAGAAAGGCTTCTGCCCAGATTGCAGAAGAAGCCCTGAGAGGCCAGGCAATGCGTGAAGCTAAGAGCATGTAGCAGCAAGTGCAGTGGAGACTCCAAAATGTTAGCAAAGCCATCAACCATCTGAAAACAGCTACAATGAGGTAGCAAAGCCAGTCTAAGAAAGAGGCCAGGAGGACTGCAACCGCCACCAGCGATGCTGGAGGAGCAGGGCTGCTCAAGCTCTGTGGAGCTGCTTTTGCCATAGATTGCCCCAGGTGCTGGCCGTAGATTACAAGGTTTAATCTTTGCTCTGCTAGATTTTGGTCTTGCTTTGATCCAGTTTCTTTCTCTTCTTTCTTTCGTTTTTTTTTCTTTTGTTGTTATTGTTGTTGTTTTTTTTTCTTGTTGTTTGTTTCTTTTATTTTTTAAAGATAAGTCTTGTTATGTGGTTCAGGCTGGGTTTGAATTCAATATGTAGCCCTGGTGGGCCTCATACTTTCAGTGATCCTCTTGCCTCAGCCTCCTGCATGCTAGGATTACAGATGAGTGCCACCATGCCTCCTGGTTCCATTCCTTTCTGTCTCTGTTTGTACCTTATGGTATAGAACTGTTTATCCTGAGCCATTGCATGTTGAAGTGTTTAACTTTCCTTTTCATTTTTACAGGGCTTGTACTTAAGAGTTTGCCTTAAATCTCAGGAGCCTTTGATTTAAAGTTTTCAGCAGTACTGAAACTGTTAGGACTTTGGCAGCTCTTAAGAGATGGACCAAGTGCATTTTGTATAGTGAAATACTTGAGGCTTTGAGGGTCAGGGGTGGGATTTTTGTTTTGCTTTGTTTTTGTTTTGAGACAGGGTCTCCCTATACAGTTCTGACCGGCCTTGAACTCACTGTGCAGCCCAGGTTGGCCTTAAACTTATCATCCTTCTTCCTCAGCCTCCCAAGTGCTGAGATTACAAGCATATGTCACCATGCCCAGCCTTAAGGATTGGAATGTTGTGATTGTATTTAGATGTACACCCCACCACCACCAAGCCTCCGTGTGCTTGTGGGTGGGGCTTTTGGAAAGTGGTTCAATCACAAGATTGTGATACTAGCAGATTAGTCCTCTGATGGCTTTTTGTAGCTAAATGTGATATTGGGAGATGAAGCCTGATTGGAGGAGGTAAGTCACTGGGGCGTGGCCTGAAACAAAACAATAGAGTAATATATCTCCCTCCCTTGATCACGCTGTGCTTCCTGCCTGTTATTTCATGAGCTGTTTATTTTCAGCCATGCCCTTCTGTGATGTCTCCTGCCTTAGAACTAGACTGAAACCTCTGCAAACTGTGAGCCAAAATAAACTCTCTTTCCTTAAATTGTGGGTGTCAGATATTTTGTGCCAGCAATAAAGAAAGTAAGACAGTATATAATTAGAAATTAATGTGGGTTTTATGTAAACCCAATTTTAGCAGATAATGGCAAGTTTTCGATATGTGTCAATTTATACTTCCATCAACAATCGATGAGAGCTGTGTCCTCCACATGTCTATTTAATTGTAGCCAATCTATTGAATGTGTAGTGGTAGTTTACTATAATCCATAAAATTGTTTTTTAACTTCTTTGCTGTTCTTTTATTGGTTTGTCTACAGATTCCACTTCGCTTTTTTTTTTTTTTTTGGTCTTTTTGAGACAAGGTCTTGCTATGCAGTTCAGGCTGACCTTGAGCTCACTTTGTAGCCCAGGCTAGTCTTGAACTTGCAGTAATCTTTATGCCTCAGCCTCCCAAGTGCTGGGATTACAGGCACCATTTTGCATTCTTAATTTATTAAAATTTAGTATAAATTGTTAAAAGTACTTCTGTCATTTTCTAAAAATTGTGGTGTCCTTACCACACATTAAACATGTTTCTGCTTTCAGTGCTGTGTTGTCATATTTTAAGATGCTCTGCATGTGTGTTAGCATTTTTGAACAATTGATCCTAATTTATATTTACTCACACTTTACCCTTTTTACTCTTCTTTCTCTGTCACATCTCTGTCCTTCCATGTGATGTTATTTTCTTCTTAAAGTATTCAATGTAGTATTTCCTTTAATGAGAACTAGTGATGATTTTCTCAGTTTTTGTGTGTCTGAAAATATTTTCCTTTCATTTTGAGAATTAATTTTGTAGGGTACAGTATTCCATGTCAGTTTATTTTCTTTGGACTCTTCGAAGGTGACATTCCACAATTAAAGGGCTTCTGTTTTTATTTAGTCTTTCATCATTATTATTATTATTAGAAGGTACAGTATTTCCTTTTTCTTTGTTTATTCATTTTTGTAGTTTCTACTTAACTATATTTGAAGTGTGTACATTATTTTCTTACTGTTCTCTTTTTTAACCCACCCTAATCTGGTCTGTTTCTTCGTTTATTCTCATTACCAAATCGAATGATATTATTTCTGAATTTTCATGTAGTCTTTTTGAAAAATCCTTCTTTTCTGTTCCTTCTTTCCTCCCTCTTCCCTCCCCTCTCCTCCCCTCTTCTCTCTTCTCCTTTCTTCTTCTCTCTCCTTTCCCTTCACTTCCATTCCCCTCCCTTCCTCTTTCCTCCCCTTTTCTTTCTTTTCATTGTTGAGGTATCCTCTTGCTATGTTACCTAGACTGGGGTTAAACTCCTGGGTTCGGATGATTCTCCTGCTTTAGCCTCCCACGTAACTGGTACTACAAGAACACATCACCATGCCTGATTGCTCTTTGTTTTTTCTGATAGTCTAATGTTAGTAGGAACTGTGTTCCCATGGGTACATTAGTGGGTCATGTGGTGGTGATTTTGCAAATACCTAATAAAAGGTTATCTTCAGTCTTCTCTACAAATCAGCAGAAGCTTACATTCTTAATTGTCAGTGAATTTATAGGACTTTGCCAAAACCATGTCGTCTAGTACTAAAGTGTGGAAAAGAATGTCTTCCATTAGCTAAACTGCCTCATGCTTGTTTCCTGCCTTACAGCATAAGAAACTTCCCTCTCACTAGTTTTAATCTCTTGTATCTGTCTTCCATGGTAGCAGACTCTTTTTTCTTGATACCTATTTTAACTACTAATTTCCCATTATTCCCAACAACTTTGTCTTATTCACATATTTTATTTTTCTCCTCAGCAATATCTTCAGTTTCCCAGTCACAAAAGTTAGGATTATGTTTTATTCATGCATTTCTATTGCCCCCATACCCAGTTACAGATCCTTCTTAAGACATTCTTTAACATTTTTTTCAAACTTTTAACTCCCTGTGTATTCCTATGAACACCTCTCTTTAATTTATAAACTCATCCTATTTCTTATACATTATGTGGATTGCAGTGATACAAGAAAAAAAATTGCAAGGCTGGTGATTTAGCTCAGTGGAGTAAGTGCCTGCCTAGCAAACACAAAGTCATGAATTTGATCCCTGGTACCAAAAAAAAAAAAAATTGCAGACTTGTAGTGTAGCTCCACCTGGTCTTAAACTCTGTGTAATGTCAGCTGGCTTCAAACTCAACATCCTTTGCTTCAGCCTCCTGAATGCTAAGATTAATAGGCATGCTCACCATCCCTGGCTAAAATATTTTTATATGAAGAAAATATGTAAAAATCAGGGCCGAGGATTTAGCTCAGTGGTATAAGCACCTGCTTGGCAAGTGTGAGGTCATGAGTTCGATCCCCGGTACCAAAAAATTAATTAATTAATTAATTAAAATAAAAATCATTATATGTGAAACAAGGTTTTAGAAGCATAATGTATTATTCCAAATACTTCTAGATATGACTCTTTGCTATAAACATTCTCACAGGCAATGAACACCAGGGAAAGTGGCAAAGCTTCATCTAGTTTAGGTCTTCAGGACTTTGATTTGCTCCGAGTAATAGGCAGAGGAAGTTATGCAAAAGTACTGTTGGTACGATTAAAAAAAACAGATCGTATTTATGCAATGAAAGTTGTGAAGAAAGAGCTTGTTAATGATGACGAGGTAAGCAGACTAAAATTTTTGTACTTCTAACCTGTTAAACTCCTTAAAAGTACTATTTCAGAGAAAACAGTGTTTTTACTTTATTTTTTTTTCTACTTGTATGCTTCAAATAGATCATGTAAGAGATACTTAGTCTGGTTACGATTCAAGTTTTTAAAGAATAAAAATTGAACTTATCAGAGTACTTGAGTTTTATAAAAGTTTTCCGAATCATAATACTAGAAGATTTACTGGTATTTTTCTTTCAGTACATAAATTTTTATTTCATATTTCAGTGGTGTTTGTAATTAGCCTAGTTAATGAATGCATTTGTGATCATTGATTGCTAAATTTATTGTTAGTTTTGATGATTTTGTTTTTGACAAAATTTCTTTCATATTTTAAAATAGGATATTGATTGGGTACAGACGGAGAAGCATGTTTTTGAGCAGGCATCTAATCATCCTTTTCTTGTTGGACTGCATTCTTGTTTTCAGACAGAAAGCAGGTGAGATTGAAAGATGATTCATCAGCCTCATACATTTTGATGTATTACGCAATGAGGAGCTGTGTACTATAGTGTGTAAAGTAGAAGTCACCGAAAAGGACACAGTGGTATTATGCTTGAACTTTGTGCTACTCATGTACAGTCTGACATTGGGCTAGTATCAGGAATTGATCAGGGAGAGAGAAGAGGACAGGAGGAGGGTAAGGAGAGAGAGAGAGAGAGAGCACGCAAGAGCACACGCGAGCGACAATAAGTGAGAATAACTTTGGCAGTAGAAATACCACTCGTTAAATAGTCTCAGGATTCTAGTTTTGAGTTTAACTAGGAAAAAACAATCCCAACTTCTGTACCTTACGTATTATACTAGTTGAAAATTACTTAACTAGCAAATGTTAAAAATCAGGTGGGAGTAAGTGGTTCTGGTAAGTAAATACTACTTTAGAGTAAAAATAGCAGGATGTTTATAGAATTGTTTTTCTTTTAGTACTTTGGATAACCTTTGTTTCCATCAAATTCTCAGCATCTTACCAAGGCTAAACCATAGAGAATGCTCTGTATGTCTTATAGTGTTTTAAGACGTAAAGTTTTACTGCCTTACCTTTATTTAGAATTTTGGTTTCATGGGTTCTCTCTGGTGTTTAGGTTGTTCTTTGTTATTGAGTATGTAAATGGAGGAGATCTAATGTTTCATATGCAGCGACAAAGAAAACTTCCTGAAGAACATGCCAGGTACATTTCTTAAACATTGTTTCTATGGGACTTTTTCAGGTCTTGCATGACTTTTTCTGTGCAGCAGTTGAAAAACAGTATATAAATATTTTAATTTGATGCTAGTTAATTCTTTGCAAGATACTAGAAACTGAGGTAAAAATTTACGTGGCAAATTATAGAGATCTATTATAATTTACTGGTTTTGTTCACTGCTATTTTGGCTTTTATCAATCATTACTCTTCATAGCAAAGCCACAGATGATATTTTGAATTGTGAATATAGCAAATTCTTGTTTGTTGTTTATTAAGCTGAAATTTGGGGATTCTACATCTGATTTTTACTCTATTAAAATACCATTTCTGGATGTGTTACCATGTTTACTTTTCTAGGTTCTGAAGCACAAAGGAATCATAGAACTAAGTAACCAGAGGTGTATATTATATACCTCAAAACTGACCATGATCCTGTGCCACCAAAGCAGACATAAACCAGCTTGTGTGTTTTTTATTTTTATTATTCAGGCCAAAAGTTTTTCACTTGTCTGTTGATGGTAGTTTTAGAAAGTTTATTCTTTAGTTTTAAATTTTATGATTATAGAGGGTAAGGAGAGACAAAATTTCTGAAATTTTGTTGTGGATTTTATGGTTTGCATAGTCAACTTTTAATATTCCTGACCTGTCAACTAGTTCTTAGGTTTTTTTGGGAGGGGAGTGAGGGGCGTTATTGGTCTTTTAGAGAAGTAATGAAAACCATGGGAACTGTCTAGAAAACTTACATGTCCAGCATTGCCTCCAGTGTGGGTGTGTGGACTGCCCAGTCCATATTACCCTAGATTAAGAACTCCTCTTTGACATTTTCAGAATAATAGCTTTGTGAAAAATATAAGGTTAAGCTATTCTGGAACTTTAATGGCTGTGTTTTGGGCTCAGCTATTTTAAAGTGGTGCTCTGATTAATTTTTTTATTAGTTTTAAATATATTGGGTTCTCTTCTTTCGGGGCTAGTTATGAGGTACAGGGAATGTCTGCACAAGCCCATGGCACTTTCTCCCGGGGTCCCATGACTCTCCCTGCGTAAATAGATGAGGAGCAAGCCCCCTGCTCGTAGACTAGGAAACAGGCCTTCATCGTGAGCTCCCCAGTTCTAAATAGATTGGAAAGTTAAAAAATCTCATGTGGTGATTTTTGTTTCCAAAGACAGGTAGAAATAAGTCTGAAATATCTTCTCCTAGAAAGCCACCACAATTTATAAGTTCAAATCACATGACTTTGGAAATTTTATTTTAGGTTTTACTCTGCAGAAATCAGTTTAGCGCTGAATTATCTTCATGAACGAGGGATAATTTATAGAGATTTGAAATTGGACAATGTATTACTGGATTCAGAGGGACATATTAAACTCACTGACTATGGCATGTGTAAGGTGAGGAAATTTTTTAAATTGTTACTATTTTTAGTGAAAAATAAAACATTTCATAACCAAATAATAAGAGAATTACAATAGTTATTTACTGTGTATTGTTACCTTCAAAATAGTTACCCAGAGTGTAAAACGTAAGCCAAAAAGGATTCTTAGAAAAAAGAAACCAATAATATAACACAAATCTAGCCAGATGTGGTGGCATATGTCTATTATTTTAGCACTCCGGAGTCTGAGGCAAGAGGATAGCCATGAGTTCAAGTCCAGCCTAAGCTACATAGTGAGCTTAAGCTCTGCCTGAACTACATAGACCTGTCTCAGAAACAAACTCAGATAAACTAATAGTATGCATAATACTAAATAGCAAATTAGTATATATTTTTAAATATTTGTAAAGTAATGATATTTGTAATTTGGGGAAGAATTTGAACTTCTCCCTGTTTCCTCTTTATTTCCTACTTTGTTTTTCTCGTGTAATAGAAACCATTTGATATTTGAGCTTGTGTCTTAACTTATTTCACTTAACATTATGTTCTCAGATTGCATCCATTTACCAGCAAACACTTCAAGTGTTTCTTTCTAGGAGTGTAATATGCTGTTGCAAAAAAATACCACATTTGCCTTATCCATTTTACATACATGCTGTTTCCATGAGCTAGCTGGTATAGATTGTGTTGCTACAAATAGCGTCTGTATGTATATCTATACTATGGTGATTTTAACTCTTGGGAAGATATGTAAAGAGGGATAGCTGGATCAAGCGGAATTTCTATTTTTAGTTTGTTGTGCACTCTCCATACTGACTTCCATAGTGGTTGTACTAGTTTCCATTCTCTCTAATTATTAAAAAGGTCTGTACATCTCGTAAGATTGTGTTGGTAAAATATTTGTTTCATGTATAAAAACGAGGAAATGATTGCTACCTTTTTAGGACACTTACTGTAATTCTAGAAAGACAAATGTACTTCTGTACTATCTTCTGATTATATATGTTGTGAGAAGAGTTACTTTTTAATTATTAATAACTTTTTGTCTTGGAAGTTGTAAAGAAGATTAGAAATAAAGATTATAGTCATACTACCATAGCATAACATTTCTAATTTTTCTCATTTAGTAGTGAGTCTTAAATAATGCATACAACATTTTCCCTGAAAGTCTGACTTTATATTTAAATTTTAAATATCTGGCATAAAGTACACAAACTAAGAATTTTAGTTATTCTCATACCATGTTTTCATTATATTTTTGGTTTTTTTAAACATTATTTCCTTTAAGGTCTGATCTTTTTTGACAAAATGCTTTTGTACTTACTAGAGTGATTGATACACAATTACATTCCTCACTGTGTGTAAATGTGTGAATTACATGCCCCACTCAACTTAAGGAAGTATCATCAGAGGCCAGAGATTTCAAATTAATGTTAACATTGTATAAGACAGTCTAATATGGAAGATTTAACTTTATTTTCTGCTCAATTAGAAATAAATTAGCAATAAGCTTTCCACTTAACCTGACTTTATTTTATGTATATAACTTAAAGCCATTTTCTTATACTCCTTAAATTATTTTATTATGTAAATTTTTAATCATAAATAATTAGAAGGTTTAGTGAGTAGAAACACCATGTTCCCTTTACTTATATTTGTTACACTTTTTGTTTTCTTTTTTCCCTAAGATTTTTACGTCTCTCATTTGAAATATAAAATACCAATGATAGTAGAAGCCTATCAGTCTCAAGAGAAAATAAAACAACAAAAAATATGAAGAATGTTAATTTTATTACAAAATCTACACATGAAAACAATGAGAACTTCTTTTGCCTGTCAGATACTGGTTTTAAAATTTGTCATGATAGTGTATGACAAGCCATCGTCAGTAACATAAAACAATTTAAATTGTATTCATAATTGTTAGTAGATTCACAAGGATTTAACAAAATAGCCATTCTCATAATATTGGTGTGTATGTAACTGTTACAACCTTTGTGGTTGGCCATAGCTCAATGGTAGTTCACATGCTCAGCATGCACAAGGCCTGGGATTCAGTCCCCAGGACCAGTTTGATGGGAGATGTAGCAGAAATCTTACAGATGGCCACATTCAGTGATAGAACACCTGAGTAGCATGCACAGGGTTCAAACCCTGTTCAAAAAAAAAGAAAAGCAAGGGAAGGGGAGGATGTGAAAGATGTGAAAGGACAGGGCGGGGGGAGAGGGAAAGAGAGGAGGAAGGGATGGGAAGAGAAGGGAAAGGGAGAAGAAAAGGAGTCATACTCTTTTATCCAGTAATTTCTAACTCTTGCTTATTCTAGTAACCATTTAGTCTATAAGGAGACATTTATGATCAAAATTTGTAGTTTATGATAACTATTACAAAATCATCTAAGAGGATGTCTACCAAAATCCTTAGCAACACAAAATGTTTATAATTAATGTTCAGTAAAGTTTTAAAGTATAGAATTATCTTTTCTACCATGTGACATTACACACTGATTGTATTTACTTTTCCTTTTTTGTTTTTTGAGACATCTTAGTTCAGGCTGGCCTTGAACTCTAGTCCAGGCTGGCAAATTTACAATGATCCTCCTGCCTCAGTCTCTTCAGTGCTGGGATTACAGGCATGCACTATCATGCTCAGCCTTCCATATTTTCAAAGTTATTAGAATAGCATTGTATTAATAAAAACATAATTATTACAAAAATGAATTAAGGCAGGATGGCTTTCTTTCCTTGTTCTTGCCACCTTCCTTCCTTTGTCTATTGTACTGCTATTGAAAAATAATATTGACTCATTAGACACTTATTCTTTGCAAGTATCCTCAGCCAAGTTAGTATGTGGCCAGTATTCTATGTAGACTTAAATAGAATGTGTAGCCTGGTGTGATGGCACATGCCTGTAATCCCAGCACTTGGGAGGTTGAGGCAGGAGGATCATTGTGAGTTCGAGACTAACCTGGGTTACAAAGTGAGCTCAAGGCCAATCTGAACTGAATAGTGAGACCCTGTCTCAAAAAGACAAATAAAATAAAATAAATAAAATCTGTATTTTATATACAAGGAATTTTTCTTTCATTTCCACCCTCTTCCTTCTCTCCATAAATACTTATAGGATACATATTCTACATGTATGTATATTATTTGTATTTAGCTGTACCTTTTGTGCATATTTTCTCTGCTTTTGGTCTGGGTGAACTGTAACTTTCTGATATAGAAATGTTAAAACTTCATGATTGGAGATTGACATTTCTCCAGTTTTACTCTTGTGTTTTCAGGCTGTCATTAAATATATTCAAGTTGGTGTTTGCTATAACTTCTTGGCATTCGTTGTTTATTATTATGCAGTTTTTCTACTTACATTTATTGATGTACAGTATTTTAACTTAATTTTCACCATCCTATAGCTGTTTAAAATATAAAACTAAAAGAACTTCTGCCTTACAAAAAATAAGCAGAAGGAAAGCATTTTAATGTCAGCATTGTGTTAGGAGGTGGGATTTAAAATGCTTTTTCTTCATGAGATATGACTCGTTTCAGTCATAATTTAAATTTTTGTGTTAAATTTTACCTTGAATGTGAAATTTTAAATGCAGTTTGTATCCTAATTGAACTTTTAAGCAACATTTATTGAAAGCAAGTTTTCTTTTACCTACCTACTTAGTGACAGTCTATGATTTTAATAAATAATTTTTATTAAAATAAAAATTTAATAAATAATTTAAAACACTTTATAACTTTGTAGATGGCCACTAAGTAAGTAAGTAAAAGAAGTATAGTTGTCCTAGTGATGTCTTTAAGCTTAATGCATTACCTACTTTTGGAAAATTTATGTGGTAGATGAAATAGAAAAGGTAAATGTAAAAACAGAATTTGAGATCTTTTTCTTTCTTTCTTTCTTTTCTTTTTTTTTTTTTTTTTTTAAATAAAAGGAAGGATTACGGCCAGGAGATACGACCAGCACTTTCTGTGGTACTCCTAATTACATTGCACCTGAAATTTTAAGAGGAGAAGATTATGGTAATAAATACATAGGTGATATTTTAGCTGTATTGTTAGCTGGATGGTTAAATGTGGTATCAGTTGCATTTTACTACAGTACTTTAATACTTATCAATATACATTTTCTTGTTCCTGGTAAAGATCCCATAAGAAGACCCCCTGGTCTGAAATCAAAGACCTTGTCTTTAGAGTACAAATTTGAATAATTTATTTGTGACACTGAAGGATGATAGGCACTCTTCTAAGTAGTTTATATTATATTAACTAAGTCTTCTCAACAACCCCCAGATTCCCATCTTACAAAGAGAAGAAACTGACATGCAAAGAGTTTAAATACTATACGCAAGCTCATTATCGCTATAAAGTGGCAGGGTAAGGATTTGGACCACCAACCACAAGACTCCAGGGTCATGCAACTCCAGAGTCTTACACCTCTGAAAGATTGTTCAGATTTCCTAGGCTGTTTCCTCCAGTAATCTGAAAGATAGTAGAAATGCTGGCTGCTCATCAAGAACTGAGAAAATATCTTAAGAGAGCATTTGACCCTTTGGGTTTTAGCCCTTTGATTTCGGCAGAGGTAATGGAGGATGTGGTACTTCTGACAGCTCTACACAATCTAAATTCAGTGTCCCTAATTTAGGAGTCTATAATCAGCTAGCAAAAGATAAGTTTCAGACCAAAAGTGCTTATTCTCAAATATAATGTAATTATGTCCTTAAAAGAAAATACTAAGATTCTAGGCATGAATTTGAAATCTTCAGTATGTTTGGAAAAAGAAAGTTTAAGTTTCATCTCCCATAATTTTATATTCTGATATTCTTTTAGGTTCCTACTTTTGTTGCTAAGTAAATTATGTCCGTAATTTTCAGCACCTTCTGTGATAGTTATAATACATGGAGAATTTACTTTCTCACGTTTAATTTTTCATTATGTGGTAAAATGATTCTCTAATTATTGACTTCCAAGCATGCTGAGTGGATAATTTACTACTATAAACTTTCTTTCTAAAGGTTTCAGTGTTGACTGGTGGGCCCTTGGAGTACTAATGTTTGAGATGATGGCAGGAAGGTCTCCATTTGATATTGTTGGGAGCTCTGATAACCCTGATCAAAACACAGAGGATTATCTCTTTCAAGGTAATTTATAGTTTTTTTTTTTTTTTAACAGAGGTTCTCTTAATTCTACAGCACAAATGAGGGTAAGTCAAAATATTACTTTGAATAAGGAAAATAATCTCAACATTATGAACCTAACTTACTGTGTGAGATTTTGAGTTTGTCTTTTATTATGTGATACTGGGAATTGAACCAAAGACCTTGCAGGTGCTGTACCACTGAGCTATGTTCTCAGCCTGATTCTTTTTCCAATACATCCTCTCCTCTTCCATTAACTATTACCTTCCTATACTCAAAGTTATAAAAAGAAATTCCTTTAGATTATGTATCATGAAACAATATTGGAGGGGGAATGCCATAGCTAGAGACAGGATCCCCAAGGCTGAGTGCATAAGTTCAAGAACAGTTTTGGGGAAAAGTAATTGTTAAAATAAGAGGGATGGGGGTGCACACAATGTAGAAAACCAAAAATTGAATGGAACAGAAATGAGCAAATAAGAACCTCTAAACCACAATCCAAAAGAAATGTGAAGACTGCCATAAAGTCCTGCATTTAATAATGAAAGCTATCACAGAATAAAAGTTGACATTTCATATGATAGAGAATACAACTGACCTTAGAGTATGTGAAAAAACATTATCTTCAGCAGTTTGGAGACTGCACATTAAAATATTAATGAGCTACCATTTTATACATTTGGCAAAACTTTAAAGTGTGATAAACAGTGCTGATGAAGGTCTGGAGCACCTGGAACTCTCATAGACTGCTGCTGTTAAGAGTGAAAATTAACAAAATAGCTTTGGAGAATAATTTGGCATTGTCCAGTACAATTAAATATTATATCTAAACATCTTGCAAATATTAATTCCTTTAACCCTCATAACAACCCTTCAAAGTAGATATTTATTCCTATTTTACAGATGAGGACACTGAGGCACAATAAGGTAGTCAAACAATAAAACATGCATGTAAGTCTAGCATGGTGGTGCACACCTATAACCCTAGCACTCCTGAGAGGCTGAGGGCAAGAGAAGATCCACCCAGACAGTCTAGTGACATCCTGTCTAAAAATTTCAAGAGCATTGAGGATGTACATTAGTGGTGATGTGCCTCTGGGTTCCTTCCCCTGAACCCCCATCCCATGCTCATGAATTAGAAGCACAGTATTCAGATTAGAGGTTTATCTGTCAGAAGGAAGAAGGGCTATGGGATGGGGAAGTATGTGAAGTGTTTTAATGATGTATATTCAGTAAATTCCTGACTTAACAATTGAGTTGCTAACTTTCACAGGTGTACTACATAAGATTCACAGGTGTATTGTGTAAGACTCACTGTGTCAGGTTACAAACGAACCTGATTCAAGAACATTCTTCTGGAATGGAACTCATTTGTGAGTCCAAGACTTACTGTAATGTCTTATTTTATCTGCTGGAATGCCTTAAATATATGAGCAGAAATTTAAAGACTAAAGACATGTACAAGTTTAACATAATACCATCATCTTTATCTTTCTAGTTATTTTGGAAAAACAGATTCGCATACCACGTTCTCTTTCTGTAAAAGCTGCAAGTGTCCTGAAGAATTTTCTTAACAAGGTATAAATTATGTATAAAAATCTTTTGTGGTGTATCTCTGTCTGTGTAAATTAAAACTGGTAAGTAGAAGCTCAGGCAAGTTAAAATTCCAAACTTGCAGTGTAACTTCTTCAGCTAGATCTAGAAATTGTCACTTAATGAAAGAATAATTCACAGCACTAGCTCTTGAGATAAGTGGTCCTTCCCAGATTGACAGTATGATTTGCCCCCAGTTCTGTTGCATATGTTTTTTTTTTTTTATTTAAAGAAAAAAAATGAAACAGAGAGAGGGTAGAAATAATACAAAATTTCAAAAACAAAACAAAACAAAAAAAATAGTAACCAGTAAGAAATCACTAGTTGATAATTACATATTTTCCTCTTAGAAGTAGTTGTTCAAGTTACAGAAGTAAAGCCTACAAAGTAGACATTTAAACAGTGAGACTTTAACCAGTTCTGTTCATCTATCCAACAAAAACCTAGTAATATGGTTATCAATCCTACACATTTAAACATACATGCAGTTATATCCTTTAGAATACTTTCTTTTCCTCTCTTTTTTGCTTTACAATAACTATAATCCATTCTCATAAACTGTTTAGAAGTTCTATACATATATAAGTCTCTACATGTATACCTAGCCTTTTTGTATTAGAAGGAGAAACAAATCAAAACAAGTCAACAATACAAATTCCTAGAGAAATACAAAATGAAAAGCACATATAAAACCACAATACTAGGTGATCTACAGTAGTTACTATGGTATCTCTTGTTGTTTTCAATAAAATTGTCCATATCGTTAAACATAGTATAATTAAACAGCATTGCATTACACTATTAATAAAATCTAAACATTGGAGACATTATTGGGCTTCAAAGGCAGTTGATAATCAAACCAGAATGGCTATCCTATTGAATCTTATCATCTTCAGAGTAGTTGCCTCTACTCTCAGACTTGATACTCTCAAGCATACCAGATTCAAATAAAATCAGTCAAGATAAAACAGCAATATAACTAATCTTCTCTGTCTAATCTCTGCTATGCTGTTTTTCTGTTGTTTGTTTACTTTTCTCCTTCATTCCACTGTCTACCCCTTTCTTTAAGGCCTTTCTGCCATTGTTCCTGGAATCCTGGTGATTTTCTTCTCTCTCTAGAATGTCCTTCAATATTCTTTGCAGGGTTGAATTGGTGGTCACAAACTCCCCCAGTTCCTCTTTGTTGTGGAAATATCTTGTCTCTCTATTAATTTTGAGAGACAGTTTTGCAGGGTACATCATTCTGGGTTAGAGGTTATTTTCTGTCAGGGCTTGGAATATTTTCCTCCAAGTTCTTCTTGATTTGATGGTTTGCATTGAGAAGTCTGTTGTGATTTTGATGAGTTTTCCTTTATAGGTAATCTGTTTCTTTTCTCTGATGGCTTTTAATATTCTGTTCTTGTGATGGATTTCTGGGATCCTGATTATTATATGTCTGGTTGTAGATCTGTTTTGGTTGTAGCTGGCTGGAGTTCTGTATGCCTCATTTATCTGAACTTCACTTCCGTTACCTATGTTTGGGAAGTTTTCCTTAAGCCTTTTTATTTCATTTGTATTTGTCCCTGCTTCTTTCACATTTTTTATTCTTAGGTTATAAATCCTCTTGTCGTCTTCTAGCCTTTGTATCGTTGCTTCCTGGTTCCTTGTTATTTTTAAGAGATCCTTCCTTTTGCGATCATACTTTGCAAATCTATCTTTAAGTTTTGAAAGTTTGTCTTTAGTTTCTGTTAAAAGGTTTTGCCAGCTTTCAATGGCGTTTTTAATTTGCTGATATTCTCTTTAGATCTGTTTCATGTATTCTAGGTTTTGTTTATATTCTTCATCAAAGGCTTCTCTCCTTTCTCTGGTTTCCTCCATTCTTTCATTTGTGTCTACTTGAGGATTACCCAGGACTTCTTTTATTAATCTTCTTATATCTTGCTTCACCTGAGTTAGAATTTTAGGTTTAAATTCGTCGATGAGGTCACGGAAGTATTTCTTTATTTCTAGTGAGGCCATGTCTGATATTACAGGTTTGCTGCTCTCAACCTCCTCTGCATTTACCTCCACTGGACTCACTTTCCCTGGTTTGGCGGTTGGAGGCCTTTTGCTGTTTCTCTGTCTTGTCATGTTTCCAACCCCCTCCAGACAGGTGGGTGGTGGAGGTCTCTGGGCCCCTCGCAATGCCCACAGTTTTTCTGCAGTGCACTGGCTAGGGAAGTGCCACCCCCCAGTCCACTGCCAATCTGCGAGGTGCACGCTGTGAGCCAGCCCCTCCCCCTATGTCAGTCACCCAGTGGATGCTTCAGCACATTTGTGTGTTCCCTGGGGATGCCACTGGCTCAGGACAGCCTCGTCCCTGGCTATTGGATTCCAACCAGGGGCCTGGCCCAGCGGAAGCAGATCCCACCAATCTGCTCTGGACCAGGAGCCATGAACTGACACCACCTTGGGTTTTGATTCAAGCCGGCCCTGCCCAACTCCAAAATGTCATCTAGCTGGTCCTCCTGATCTGGGGAATCCAGTTCCCATCACTCAACAAAGTTCATGCAGCTTGACTGGCTGTTTCCACTCCCTGTCGCAGCGCCTCCTCCAGCCGAGGGTCTCGAGCTCACCAACCCCGGCTCTCGGCAGGGCCACGACCTCAGCTCAATCGTGAGTCGCCTGACTCTAAGACGCACCAGTACAGCAACCAGGGCTTGCCCAGCTCCAGCTCTCCATCCACGCTGTTACTTCTTTCTTTCTTTCTTTCTTTCTTTCTTTCTTTCTTTCTTTCTTTCTTTCTTTCTTTCTTTCTCTTTCTCTCTCTCTCTCTCTCTCTCTCTCTCTCTCTCTCTCTCTTTCTTTCTTTCTTTCTTTCTTTCTTTCTTTCTTTCTTTCTCCAGTGCTAGGGATCGAACTCATTACCTCACATTTTCCAAGCAGGGATTTATACCGCTGAGCTCAACCCCCAGCCCCTCTTCTTTCCTTCTTTTTCTTTTTCCCCAGTTTCTTCCTGGGTCATGAGAATTCCTCTCCTTTAGTCTGGCTTTCTCAGTGTTGTTAGATTCTAGCATCTGAGTTGTTTTCTTTTCAGAGAGGCTATCGTGCCACCACTCGGTCGGCCATCTTGGATTCCCTCCATATGTTTTTAATGTACATGATAGCTATACCATATTCTCAATGAAGGACAAATTGAATCTTTACACTTTTAACTCTTATTTTTCCATTTGCCTCTGTAAACTGACTCTGTAGAGTCAGTTTATCACTATATACTTTTTAAGCTATTAAGCTGTATGAAATAGTATTCTCTACAAATTGTCATACCAAAAACCATATACAGTGGTAACTCAGTTCATGAACTTAATTTCTTCTAAGATTTTTTAAAAGATGGCTACATTTGTGTTTTTATGGGAAAATGGCTGCAGTTGTGTTCGTCACCTGATGCAGAGTTTGTGAACAAAAACAAAATTTTGCATAACGCTTCTGTTTATGAACCAAATTGTTGCACAAAAGCATTCATGAACCAAGGTATCACAATATATAGGTAAAATTCAGAAGAAATGCAATGCTGTCATAAATCTGAATGTTGTTGAGATGTTAGTTGTAGTTGGTAGGCTAGAAGGGTTTTAGGACCTAAGATTGTGATATTGGCAATGATAAATTTCATGTTTAATAATTTGCAGGATAGAAAGTAAGGTGTGAATTTACTTTTTAAGGTAAATTAAGATGAAGAATTTTAATAAGATCAAAGCTTTTTATATATTTTTCTAAATAATGACAGACTTACTGCAAAAGTGAAAGTGAAGAATGAGGGAGAAACTGGCTCTACAGGGAGAGCTTGGGTGAGGTGAGAAAAACAGAAGATAAATGCACACCCTAAGAACACAGGGAAGGATGCAGTGAGGAAAGCCATGATAGTGAACTCTTCTTGGTGTTCATGTCCTTTTATGTTGTTCAGAACTTGAAACCTGTGAGAACTCTACATACAGGTCCTGAGTGGTAGTGCTGGGACCCCACATCTGTCAGGCTGATGTCAGGCCTGAAGCATCTTGTTGAAGACTGCAAGCTCTCACTAGAAATCCACATGCAGGGCTTTGGGAACTGTTCTATACATGTGTTCCAGGATCTTATCATTACCAGGTCACACCTACTATCCCACCAGCTTTGCCATGTAATCTCTTGTTTCATTTCCTCCTGAGAGACAGGTATCCATAAAATTCTTTATGGGGGCACTGAGGAGTAGAGGTCTCTTCTTCAAGCTGGAAGGAGCTAGATCATACTTGCTGGGGATTCTGGGCTCTCCAACTTCATTGGGGTGCTGTAGCTCACTGGCTGGGTTGAAGAAAGAAACACCTGCCAGAAAACAGTGAGAAAAGAGTTAATGACCATTGAGCTGACCATTTGTTATGAATAAGAAACTTCACTTAGATTTCCATGCTTCCTGTAGTAGCACTGAAGACTCGCTTTTTGAAGATAAATCACAAGCCTTCCAGAAGCTCATAGGAGTAGCTTTTTCCTTCTGGGTGATCTTGTTCTTCAGACAGTTCAAGTAGCACTGGCTTTATTCTAGAAAGACGAATCCAATTATCTATCTGTGTCACCTTTATTGCAGTGGGTGTGTCATAGATCACTGAGAAGGGACCCTTCCATTTTGGCTTTAATTGTTCAGTGGGCGGCCTCTCCATGTTTTTATGATCACTTGGTCTTAAGGATAGACAGTAGGTAATCCCCCTAGGCCAAGAGCTGGCAGGTCTCTGTTCTCATACATTTGGGTAGCCTGTTGTACTTGACCTGGGTTAATGTGGTATCTAGGTAAAGTCTAGTTGCCAGTGGTCCCTAGGTTATGACCCTCTCCTCTGTACAGGTTTTCAAGGAGACTGACAAGGCTTCAGAAGGCCATGTTTAAGAACCTTGCCTATGAGAGGCTGGAGACCTTTATATGTCTCTTCCTTGATTGGATGCCACTTTCAGTGGGGGTCTTTTAGTCTTAAAATTCCTGGCATAGCCGAATTTGCCCTACCAGGTATTCCATTATAGTATACAGCAGTATCTATATGTGGATACTTTGGTTGGGGAGGTCCAATATAGTGTCATCCAATACAATCTGTTTTGCCCTTAGCTGGAATTTGAGAATTTCCCCCAATTTTACTAGTAAATCTCTTCCTAGCAAGGCAGTAGGATACTGTTGGACAGTTAGAAACACATGAATAAACATTTGGCTTTCTAAGTGACACATGAGAGGAAGAGTAAAGACTAGGGATTCCCCTCAGCCCCAACAGTGGCTATAGATCTAGAGGAGAGTTTTTCAGAGAAAGAAATTAAACCAGAATGAGCCACTCCCGTATCAGTAAGCAGTCAAATTGACTCATTCATGATGTCCAAGATTACCCAGGGTTCCTTGGAGAAGATAATGATATCCATGGACAGGGTCGTTGCAGGTTCCCCTGGGCCTCTGCAGTAGTCAGAGCAGGAAATGGAGGTTCTGGGTGAGCTAGCCCTGTCCAGGAGGTGAGACAGGCAGCCCTCCAGGACCTGCGTCATGGGCGGAGCAGGGCTGAGGCAGAGGCTCGGTAGTCTCGTGGTAGTCTACCATCCTCTTGCGCTTGAAACATGAACCTTAGTTGTCCTTGGATTTTTCCCTTAGATTATTTGGGTGAGTTTAAAGCATTGCCAGTTGCAACAGCTGTAACCTTGGCCTTTTTCTTTTGTCTCTTCTCTGGATCCTGATTGTAGAACACAGAAAAAGTTGTGCCCAGCAGTTGGGCCATAAGTGTCTGTGGGCCTATCTGAAGTTTTTGTAGCTCATATTGAATATCTGAGGCTGACTTATGGATGACATGATGTCCTACTAGTGCTTATTCCTCTCTGGAAGATGGATCTATGTTAATATATTTGCAACAGACTTCTACTAATTGGTTACGGAAGACAGCTGGATTTTCTTCTGTGCACTGTATGACCCCACTCACTTTACATAGTTAACAGACTTTAATGCACCTCTTCATCCCCATGGCAAGAGCAGCTATCATGTTAGACATAATTTCTAGTCCATGACAGGTATTAAAGTCCAATTTTGGTTTGGTTGAAGGGAAAATAGCCTCTCCAATGTGTTTTCCTTCACTTTTCAAAGCATATTGCTCATCTGCATAGTTCCTGGCCTTGTGTAGGATTCTTTGTCTTTCATCTGGGTTATTGCAAGTGGCCAAGATAAATTGGACATCTTGCCAGGGTAAATCAAAAGCAAGGGTTAAAGTTTGAGCCCCATTTACAAACCTGTTGGGGTCCTCTGATGGTTGGCCTAGTTGTTCTTTGTACTGCTTGCTACACATCTGCTGCTGGAAAAGGGGCCTGCACTCAAGTACTTCCTTCCACCCCAGGAACCTCTCTTAGAGATGTGATAACTGTGAATTAGTAGAAGCAGCAGCACCTTGGGTTCAACCTGTGGGCTAAGCTGTCTGTACCTGCTGGGTGGGACCTAATGCTGTCTGAGGAGCATGGTGAGGGAGCTGCAGACACAGGGTTTCCCTGGGGCACAAGGCTCTAAGGAGTTTCCAAGTCACCTGGAAGGGGACCTGATTCACTGGCCTGGGGACAACGAGGAGGGAGTGAGAAGACCTCCTCGTCTCATCAAGCAGATCAGAGACAAGTGAGGCTCTCAGGACGGAGTCATCCAGGATAGTTTTTTCCTCCTTGTGGCCACTCTAACCACATAGTTCTTAAACATTGCTTTTGATAGAGTCTTAAAAGTCTGGATATAAAGCATTTCACTCTATGTTGTGTGTTTTAAGCAGAAATGCTGTCACTGGAGAGTAGGCTCGGTTTTGTTGTTGTCTAGATGCCCCCCAGAGCCTTGTGCAGTAATAGGTAGGGCTTTTTCAAAGGTGGCTGGATCTAGAGTGTGTGATGCTGGGATTAAGGATATGCGACTACTAAATTAGTCACCGATTGGATTGGTACCCATTTTAAGCCTGGTAGCCTAGATAGAATATACAAGAGGCAGAAGGAAGCCTTCTGCCTGCCTTGGAGCCAGCCAACGATGGACTGAAACCTCTGTGAACTCTGAGCCAAATCAATTTTTCTTCCTTTAACTTGGGGTGTCAAGTATTTTTACATAGCAACAAGAAATACAACTAAAATAGTCTCATAATTTAAAGTACCATCCTGTACCCGTCTCATCACTTCCCTCTTTGTACTGAAAAAAAAAAAAAAACACTGTAATAATAGATAAGCTGTTACTGTTTTAGATTTGCGCTAAGAACAAATTTGTGGTGAAATTTGGAGGTTTCCATGTTTTGACTAACATAGCCCTGTACCAGAGAAACAGCTGAATGCTACTCATCTGATACTGCTATTTTTCCTCCCATTTGTCTTTAATGGGGAGTGGTAGCAATTCTCTGCTTCAGTGACACACTTGAAAAAGGAACCATGAACAATTCTTACCTGTCAGAACCTTCAGATAGCTAACTTCCTAGAAACAAAAGACAATTTTAGCTTTACAAATAAAGATACCATGTAATAGGCATGAAACACAGGCCAGGAAGGTAAATTATTTTAAAGCTTGCCATTCACCCAGTCCTTTAAACATTTTTTTCCATCACAGGACCCAAAGGAACGCTTGGGTTGTCACCCTCAAACAGGATTTGCTGATATTCAGGGGCATCCATTCTTTCGTAATGTTGACTGGGATATGGTATGTAAAGTTTGATTATTTTCTATATTAGGTTTTATTGTTGCTTCAGGCCAAATTTTATTATCTTGTAAGTGTTGAAATAGAGCATCACAGCTTAAATAACTGAAAACTTTCTAAAATGCTTTTTTAAAAAAACCTTTGAAAATAATACAATTAATGTACTAGAGTAGATTTTAATATTTTCGAGGCCCATATCTGTATTCAGATTCATAGATTATATCCCTCATTGTTACTGCTGCCTAAAACCATGCCTGGTGAAACATTTGAAAGCAGAAGAGAAAAACAAGAGTGGAAGTTTTCTAAGAATGTGAACTTGAGCTGTCATCCGGTGTATCTTTTCAGATGGAGCAAAAACAGGTGGTACCTCCCTTTAAACCAAATATTTCTGGGGAATTTGGCTTGGACAACTTTGATTCTCAGTTTACTAATGAACCTGTCCAGCTCACTCCAGATGATGAGTAAGTAATTCTCTACACTGCAGTGTCTTCTTTTTAAAGATAAGTTTGAAAACTCACTTTTTAGTAGTTACACAAAGTTTTATCATCAGATTTTACTATAATTTATGTAATCAGTTCCTGGATATTTGAACCCTTTATGTATTGTTACAAATTGTACTGCTGTCACTGTTTTTGCATTATCCTAATTCTCACAGCAACCTTGTGAACCAGGTATTGTCATCTTCATTTTACAGATGAAGAAACCGAGGCTCAAAGAGGTTAAGCAGAGTTACACAGCTGTCAGGTGGCAGTCAGGATTCAAACCCAGATCTGACTAAGGCCTGTGCTCTTTCCACGGTGCTACTGCTTCCAGTTTTGATGATGAACATCTTTGAGTTTCTGAGTATTAGCTTAAAAGTTATATCAAGTTATCAAATCTGGCCAGCAATGATCTGAAATGTTTTTGTGCTTATGTTGCATATTTTTAAAGTACAGTTTAGGATAATTTGTGGCTCATTTGTCATCTCAGATTCACCATCTCTGATCTCAAGGAGGTCTTTATTAATTGGCAGTCATTTTAATTCTGATCACATTTTTCCCAGCAGCTGGTCCATTTAGTCTTTTTTTTTTTAGAAGCCTCAGTGCTGCCCCTGCCTCCATCTCTCTTGGGGAATAATCTGGCCTTAGTTTTGCTGTGAGGATTGAGACCTCAGGCTGTGTGAGCTTGCCTCCGTGGCCGCTGTCTCTAGACTACCTTATATTTCAGGATTGCCATCTAACTCTTCTCAACCTTTTTCTTGTCCCTACTCAGAGAAGGCACTCCCTTTTTAGGAAAGGGTGGCCCACTTAATTTTCCTAGACTCATTTTTTTGTTTGTTCTGGGATTTTATTTTGTCATTTATTTTGTTGCTTCCCCATCTTTGATTTATTTTTTCTGGCTTCCTTACCTCTACTGCAAACATACTCAGATAGCGTGATGTTTTTCCCTAAGTTTTAGCCCCTATTTTTGTTTGTTTGTTTTGTTTTTTGTTTTTGTTTAGACAGATTCTGGCTGTGTAGCCCAGGCTATCCTCAAACTTGGAATCCTCCTGCTTCAGCCCCTTGAGTGCTAGAATTATAGGCATGTACCCCCATGCCCAGCTTAGCTCATCTTTGAACCACCACAAACATTCATTCATTCTCATTCTCATTCTCATTCTCTCTCTCTCTCTCTCTCTCTCTCTCTCTCTCTCTCTCTCTCTCTTTCTCTCTCTCTCCTCACTCTTTTTATTTTTTATTTTTTATTTTTTTTAGACAGGGGATCGAACTCATGATCTTGTGCTTGCCAGGCAGGTGCTTATGCTACTGAGCTAAATCCCCTGCTCTCTCTTTAAAACTTTAACACATACTTAAAGGGTGTTTATGTTAAAATAAATAAGATTATCCCTATTAAACTTCTTATAGAAGTCAGCATTGATTGTTTTGTACTTTCTTCCTGAAAACATGTTTACCCATTACAGTTTAACCTTATCCTTCAGTTTTTGAAGGTCAAATTGACTTCTTAGTTTTAAACTATAAAGCACTTTTTGATTAGTCCTCATCTTCCCTGATGTCTGTAAACCATTTGGCACTCATACCCTGGTCTTTGGTAGAACTGCTCATCCTGACTCTATTTCATCTGTGTGACCACTTACCTTTATTTTTTTCCCCTTTCCTCTTGAGACCAGGATATTCCATGGTTCTATTCATGACAGCTTTCTCTTTGCTGTATGCAGTTTGTAGTTTGGAAATGTCAACCAGTCCTACAGCATGAGCACGAGCTCCTTAAGTAACACCTGGCTAAATTGACAAGTAGTTATTGAGCAAGAGGCCTGTACTAAGGTACTAGAAATTCAGAGGATCAAAGCAGTCCAATCTCACAGAAAGTGTGCTGTCTCCTAGAAGAGAGACGCATACCAAATCATTATTCCTGATAGCATTCTCTATTATAAGAACACTGGCCTTCATCAAAAGATAGGTGTTTGAATCCCGATGCCATCTCTTACCAAGCGATAACTTGGGTTTGAATTGCATAACTTCCCCGAGCCTGTTTGTTCTTCTGTTGTCACCGCTCAGGGTTCCTGTGGAGGATAATGACTGATAGTTCTGGAGCATCCAGCCCTGCCCTGATCCCTCTGAACTGCGCTTCCATCTCCCCCAGTCTGTCAAATGCCTCATACATTTGAAAATCTGAAGTCAAACTAATGACCCTTTTTTCCTCTTTTTCTGTAGTTTTCAGTTTGGTGTTATTTACTTCAATTTGTACTCATTGTGTCACCATGTATTCTTGTCATTTGGATTCAAACGTCAAAGTGGTTGCTGCCTCTTTTCCCTTAAGAGGTTACACAATACCTGCACTTGCCAAGTCTCAGTCTTTTCTATACTGCATCATTTGTATCAGAACCTCTTTTCTCATTCTCTTGTCATAACCCTAGTTTCAGTGCCATCTGCATTATCCCAAGAGGATTAATCAACTTCCTAATTGATCTCCTTCATTCCTTTACTGTGCAACCAGTTCTGTGGCCCTCACAAAATACCACTTTAATTTTTTAGTTCCTTTAATCAGAAACCTTCATTAGCAATTGCACTGCCTATCATGTAACATCAGTCCTCTTGGCTGCTAGTAATTAAAACCTCCCCCAATCTGTTCCAGCCTAACTCTGTAGTGTATCTCTCACTATAACAAACATTATTCTGATTAATCTCAGTTTCATACCTTCCCGGTTAGTGTCATTCTCCCTCTGCCTATCCCTGCTTGTTCCTGTATTCCTCTATCTTTTGACCTGTTTGCTCACAGCCACCTCAAATGCAACCAGATCTTTGATGGATTGAGGCAGAACTCTTTAGTATAAACATTATTGGCTTCTTTAGCCATAACTTCCCTTCCAGCATCATTTACCGTTTAGCACTCTTCCATTACTATGCTCCAATGCTAATAAATTGCTTACATTTTTTCCAGACATATAATGGTCTTTCATTATTCCATTCATTCACTGTTTGTGGAGTAAACACTGCTTTCTTGATTTTTCTCCAACTGGAAGTCACCCTCCTTTTAGAGTTGTGTTTAAATAGGGCTTTGCTCATCATGTATGAATCACCAGACACTGCTCTCATTTATGGCTTCCCAGTATATGAATTACCTACCTCCTTAAAGGAAGGCCTTCTAGCTCTGTAACTCTGTGCTCTGCAGTATGATATGTATGCCTAGGTATTAAGATGTTCACTAGGAATTCTCTTACAGAACCGTAAGCTAGAAGCCCAGTGTAACAGAATGCTGCCTCTCCTCCTCTGTGCTCCATTACCTCCCTGTGATGTTTTCTCCTTATTCCAGGTCTTTCAATATCCTTGTTACTAGTGCCTTTTCCCTTTGGCTAATTTCTTCTGGGGCTTCTCTTCACCATCTTCCATCTGGCTGTTGAGGTGACTACTGCATTGGATGCTAATCAGAACTGGGTGTTCACCTTAACTAAGAATGTTGTTCAGGTCAAAAGCGAAGGTTAAGTGGAACTATGATAATTTGTGCCATTTTTATTCCCCATCAGTTCTGAACTACCTTTGGTCTAAGTTTGCTTGTGGGATTGCTGGTCTTTATTTTATTTTATTTTACTTTATTTTATTTTTCCATTACTTCTCTTGATTCTTCTAGGGAAAATATTTGGGGATTAATTAGAATTTGTAGATTTTTTTCCAAAATGTATATGATTAGCTGGTTTTTTTAAATTTTTAATATTATTTACCATTAAAGGTTGAAGAAATCTTGATTGTGATGAAAATAAATTTATTTTTCTTTCAACAGTGACATTGTGAGGAAGATTGATCAGTCTGAATTTGAAGGTTTTGAGTATATCAATCCTCTTTTGATGTCTGCAGAAGAATGTGTTTGAGCCTCATTTTTCAACTATGCATTCTGCTTATGTTGCCATTTAATGCGTGAAAAAACTTGTTACTACCCCGGATACAGTTAGCCATTTCATATTTGCTATCTACAAAAAAATTCAATATCCTCCATTATAGAGTATAAGAATCAAGTAATACATCTAAATTTAACTACAGAAAAGAAATTAAAATTAGCTGCCAGACAATCACATTGAAATTCATTTACACTGGTTCTTCAGGGCCTACTGATGAGAAAGGCAGTCACCTGTTTGTTCAAGGAAATACCACTGCTTTAAAAGAAAAGGTCTGTTGCTTTAATGCACACAAGGAGAACGTCGTCACCTTCCCGGGAATTTTTATCATTCTGTGATAAGCCATTTGAGGGTTTAATTTTGGAATAAAAGCTTAATTTAAAATCTTTCCTTGGATAAGTATTGAATTTTAAGGTAACAGTTATTAAGCTGGTAATAAAAGACATTTCCCAGAGGATTTTCTTTTCTCTCCCTTTGTTTTTCCCCATCTCTCCCTCTTCTCCCCTCTGATACTGTCTCCTTATGTGTAGACCATATTAGCCTTGAACTAACTGTGTAGCCCAAGTTGTCCTCGGATTTATCATCTTCCTGCCTCAACCTTTTGAATGCAGAGAGAGATTCTTTTTCAGTTAAAATGTAGACATGTTTTATCTAGAATCAGAATCCAAATCTTTAGCTATTTTGGAAAAACTGGCACAAGTGATTTCTTTTTTAGCATAGAGAGTTGCTTCTGATCTTGCCCTTTTAGTGAAATCTTTGACTATAGAATGTTAGTATTTGTAGTCCAGAAGACTAAGAATGTAGTTAAATGGAAAATTACTCAGTATATATAAAGAGGGAAAAAAAGCAACCTCAATTTTAAAGTAGATACAGGAAAGTACAATAGCAATATTTCTTTTTAAAGGGTGTATCAGCTGAGTGTGGTGGTGCGTGCAGGCCTATAGTCTCTGCACTCCGGAGACTGAGGCAGGAGCATCCCCATGAGTTCAAGCCAGCCTGAACTACATAGTGAGACCCTGTCTAAAAAACCAAAAAAAAAGGTATATCCTACAGCTGCTCTTTGTTATTGACAGATAAGGAGGAGGATTGACTTGTTACCAAACTTGTAAACATTCCATTTAAGTGGAGACAGAATGTATAGTTTTTCTTGTTTACTATACAGGAAAATAATTTGTCTCTTAAGTAGAATGTCTTCACTATGCTTATTCTGTCCAAACCATGTTACCTGTACTTTTGGGCCCCAGAGTCTTTGGTGAAATCTAAAATAAGAACACTTAAGAATAAGTGTGTAAGGGCTGGGGATTTAGCTCAGTGGCATAAGCGCCTGCCTGGCAAGCATGAGGTCATGAGTTTGATCCCTGGTACCACAAAAAAAAAGAAAAAGAAAAAAAATAAGTGTGTAAAATGTACATATATTACAGTTCTGTCTCCTTAATCAAGTTTTTACTTAGTAGGTAACACATGTAATAGTAGAATTCATTTCATTTCAGAGGCAGAGTTCCTTAGACTATTTTTTATTAAAATTATTAGTTAGCAGTTTATTATTTAAGGAGCTTCCAGATGTAGCTTCCTCTGTTTAATACCATTTTTGAGCATAGGACCTTGAAAAGTAGCCATGATCGTCTAAACAAGTTACAGTTTTACAAGCTTAGTAAAATTTAATTTTAGGGAAGGTATCTAGTTTTAAATTTAGAAAGATTTAAAATTTCTACACATTTAATAAATTATCTTTTTATTTTATTTTTGATGCTCCATTTCATTAGAAATGTAACTTTTCCAAAGCATGTAGTCATATATTATCTTTTCTTCAAGTAACTAAATTTGAAAGTAATGAAAATCTCTAAGGAAAATGTTTATATACCTTCATGTTTATTTCAGAGGTATATATCTCTTAATGCCTGGAACTTGTTTTTTTTTTAAAAAAAAATCAGTATTCACATCATAAACTTACAGAGCATTATGACTTGTCAGGAAAATGTTGATTTTGCTTTTAAGTGGTGCTCTTTCCCATAGGGAATTTCACAATATGGAATAATCAAATAAGGAGTTTGTTTAAAATGAATGTTATTGGGGCCATGTTAAAATTCATTTGGCCTTTGGACCTTATTTTGAGAAACACTTTCTTCAAGTTATTCTTTTATCCTATGGTTAAATAGTAGAAAGTGTATTTGTGGTAAAATATTTTAAGACAAGATGAGCAACAAGCTACAACCTTATCAACATTCTTGAACAAATTTTAAATGAACAACTTTGTTAAATATCTTTCCTACTCCCCCTATGGAATCTTCTTAGTTGTCAACCAATAATATATAAATGATGAACATTTTTCTATGATGAGGTTTTAACAATTATCCAGGACAGCCTTTTGTTTTTTAATTTTTTTTAACTAATAAGATGTACTGCGTATATTTTATACAAAATTGCATTACAAATATGTTTTTAATTAATTTTTAATTGTGTTCTACTTTTTTCAGTCTTAAGTGCCATGCCAGTTCTTTTTATGTTATATAGAAGTTCTCTCAAAATACTTACTGGGGGAATAAGGCAGTGGACGGTCAGAATGGTTGATATTTTGGTGTTCTAGGAAATAATTTATTTTGCATAAGTATGTGGTCAGATCATTTTATGCATATGCAGCCTGGATTAAACATCAAGTAGTATGCTTATTCAGTGCCAGTACATTTATTATAAATTTGTTTTGTTTTGATTTTTGTCATGTAGAATACTGCCTTGGTCATCATAATGTAATTGTATTTGTGCACTTTTTTTTTTACACTAAAAATCTTTCAATAAAACATTTACTATCCATTAAGGGTGGACTGTTTTTATGTGTACCATGTCAAAAATTGGTATCAGAACAAAAATCTATCAAAATGTGTTTAGGAAAGCCAGGCATACTGGCACATGCTTGTAATCCCAGCTCTAGGGAGGTTGAGGTCTGAGAATTACCTTGAGTTCAAGACTGGCCTGGATTACATAGTGAGCTTAAAGCCAGCCTGTCCTACATTGTAAGACTCTGTCTCCACACACATACAAAGGACAGCAGGCGGGAGGGGCGAATTAAAATTGTAGAGCCTCGAGTTTTTGCCATACTATTCTTGAAACATTCTGGTAGTGATGCTGCAGTATAGACATTCACTCATGAATTAAGATATTTTCTAATGTATTTTTAACTGCCCTTCCATTGGAAAACAAATTAGTAAAAAACTAGTGTATTGTGTAGTGTTATAACTAGTTTTAAAACTAAAGCAAATGTACCATTTGCTTAGTTTATTCCCATATTTTCTATAGTGATCTAAGTCTAGACCTTCTCCTTTCTCAGTAAAAGCTAGTATCTGTGTACAAACAAGTGTAACCCTGCTGTCCCACACTGAGTCCTCTTTACCATAGCTTGATGTTTTCATTCCTTCATAAGGAGAATAATAAGTGGCTTTACTTTTTTTTTTTTGGTCAAAGAATAAGAGTATAAATTAAAACCACTTCTGTGTTCTTTATTATTTTATCCTAATTTCAAGTTATAGACAACATTATTGAAATACCATCTAGGCTATTCCCTGTTTCACATAAATTTAGTTGTGTCTTGTAAATTAGTAAAAATCTCAAATCAACACCCAAAGAACCTGAAGCTTGAGGGAAATTTTGCACTAAGTCATTTAGTCAATGAGCAACCAATTTCCAATCCTTGAAATTGAGCAGCTTGGTTTCTGGACAACACCTAGTAGTGAGCCATTCGGTGTAGCTTGAGATCTTGCAGATTTATTCTCTGCTCTAGGATTCAGGAGATCAGTTAAAATATCTAGACAGTCTGCATAGTTTGTGTCCATAGTCTATGTTCTAACTTATGATGCGGCATGCTAAAAAAAAAATTCAAGATAGAGAACAAACATACTGAGAAAGATTTTCATCTTTAGAACTAGTCCAGTGGTAAAAGTTCTATAAACGCAGTAAACTACTGATTATATGGTTAGGACAGATTATCAGTTTCACTAGTCAAACTTGTGTGTTTCTTTTCTAGTTAGTCCATGCTAGACATTTTTCAGATTTACAATAGATTCCAGTGTTTTCTGTGTTCAGGTATACAAGTAGTAAAGTCAGGTCTCTCCACACACACTGGCAGATTGCTGGCTTTTGTGCTGAGAAATACAAATGGTTTTACATAGCAGTGGGAGAGACAACTGCTAGGTGCTTCTGCTTAGATTATTTACAGTTGATATCTGAAATTGGTAATTAAGATGGATCCAGCTTAGTGTGAGTGACTTTCGGTTGTGAGCTGTAGCTATGCAACTCACTTTTAGGTAGCAAGCTGTGCCTTATTGGCCATTAGTATTTTATTTTTACTCCAATTACTGCTTTTTAAAGTATTTTTTTGAAAAAACAAATTGGAAGTATCTGAAGAATTAAGTGGCTGTTCAGTGTGATCTTTTATAGGCTGTTTCAAAAGGTAACGCCTAGGTCAGATGGATTTTCTAGACCTGAGTGTTAGCTCGTTTGCATCAAGTTTTGCTGGTCAGAAACAAATTCTACTTATGTAAGAAAGACTACCAAAATCCTAGAAAACTTAGATTCTTTGTCTTTTCCATTAAAAAAGTACTGGATACTTTGTAAAGGTAGTGCCACATAGCTTGACCTAGAACTTACATGACAGAAATGTAATGTAACTTTTTATATACTATTCACATTTAGGAATAATAAAACTGTAAAGGTACTTAAATACTATAGAAATTTACTTGTTATTTTTTTCTGGTCTATAGAAAAATTTTTAACAATTTTTATTTAAAATAGACTTTTAAATTTAAGGAGCACAAAAGATACACATTTGTGAACAGCGAGATTTCAAGTTTACCCAGTTTAAAGCTATTAATTTTGAGCTGGGTTTGGCGACACACTTGTAACCCCGGCATTCTGGGAAGATGAGGCAGGAGGATTGCAAGTTGAAGCCCAACTTAGATGATTTAGTGAGATCCTGGCTCAAAATTAAAACAAAAGCAAAAACCCCTGTAATGTGCTGGTGTTGCAGAAATCCAGTACTGAACCAAAAGGATGCCATCTTGCACTGAGGAGTTGGAAGGTAAACTGTTACCCCGGCAGGCTGGTGGGAAGACCAGTTCCAACTCAGTCCCGAGTCAGTTTTGAGTTTTGGTTATGTAGGGTTTGCAAACAGGAAGTACAAAAGCTGGTAGTCAATCAGTTAGAGGTTACATCATACATTGTTAGGCAAATGGGCAGATTCAGTAAGAAGGATTGTTTATCAGAAGGCGGGAAGTTGGGGTGAGGAGGTGTATGAAATCGTGTATGTTCCTATCCTTGACTAGGCCACACAGTCCTTGGAACAGACTAGAAAAACGGGATATTTTTAGGTTGGAAGATAGAAGCACTGCAGCTGGACTGGGTCAGGCTGACCTGGACCAGACCATCTATGGACAGCAGCTGGATGCAGTCAGGAAAGTGAGTGGGTTTGTGGTCCAGCTGTGGGGCCATGTGCCAGATGAGCACATCTTGTCTCTATCTGATGCTAAACTGCTGGCTGGCTTTTACATCTTGAATCTTCTGTTACACTGTTAATTTCCTGTTACAGTGGAAATATATCTTAGTGCGAAGATTCAGGCTGCAGTATAGGAAAACAAACTAATTTTCTAATAGAAGAATCTAAAGCTGTTGCCAAAGACTTGATATTTTCCTAAAGTATTCTAAGTTTTAGATTTTATGTGTTTATAGAGGGCTAATGAGTGTCCAGCATTATGCTAATTCCATGAGAAGTGAAAAACACTAGTTTAAATTTTGGAAATACATAAAGAATATAAAAATTTGCTAGAGTATTTAAAATTCTCTGTGTGTCATCCGTTTGTGTAGGAGGTCTGCCCTGCGATTCGAATAGAAGTATCCTCTACTTAGAGGGATGTAAGTACGGAGGCACAGCCGACAACAGGGAGCCTGGTTCTCATAGGAGCTTGTACCTTACAACTGTAATAAGACTTAGTGTCTAGCATTTTTAACTGTTGTTTTTCAGAGATGCTAAAGGAATTTATTTCCCAAAGGAAGTTGCTCCTCATGTTAGCTCCAACCAAGCAAATATTATTTATGGGTTGTTTTTGTACAATACTAAAGATTGAACTGGGAACCTCCATACCGAGCTACACCTCTGTCCTAATTATTTATATTATTTATTTATATGTATTTATTCATTCATCCATTTATTTGAGATGGCCTTGTTAAATTGATCAGGTTGGGTTTGACCTTGTGGTTCTGTTGCCTCAGCTTCCTGAGCGCTGGGATTACAGGTGTGCACCGCCACGCCCAGTGTGCTTATGGGTCATCAGAGGTCAGCTGAGTTGGGCCTAAGATAAATAGTTTGCAAATGTTTCACTTAATTCTAACAATCCTGACAATTGTTACCACTTTGGAACTACTGACTTGAGATCTTTGGTAGCTAGAAAGTTGGGCCTAGCATATCAGGCTAATATCAAGTTAAATTTCAAGAACTATTAACCTATATTAACATGTACTACTATCTCCATTCAGCAGATGAGTGAAGAGTAGAGAAGTTGGGTAAGGGCCACATAGCTCTAGTATGCCCAGCACCTTTCCAGGCAGCATATAAAACCTGTTCTGATATGTCAGTCTCCCTCTGAGAAAGTACACACACGACCAGGGCTAGGTGGCGCTGTTTGCCACAGGCCACATTCCTACTTATTCTGTCTCAGGAGGAACATTTGGACCCTGACTCACTGAGAGCTCAACCCTCAGGCCCACGGTGACATCGCCAAGGCCAGAACGCTACATTGCCAACATGCAATCACGCACCAGGTCCCACCCCTTTATACCACACCTCTCCCACCCAGGGACCTTGGCACATGCTGCCCCATACCTGTGTCCTCGCCTCCTCTCCTTTCCCTTTCTTGGGGCTGCCTTACAGCCTTTGTGTCTGTGTCTCCTCAGCCTAACATGTCTTCTTCATAATGTCTCTTACAATGTGTGATTATATGTTTGCTGGTTCATTTTATCATCTGTTACCTTTACCACAAAGACAAGAACCATGCTCTCATGATCCTAGTATCTAGAATAATGCTTGGCACATAGAACCCCAGAAATACTTACAAGTGAAAAACCAAATTAGTAAATGAACAAACATTAGTGCTGTATTTTGGAACACGTGCTCCCAAGATCTCACGGTTCCACCATGAGTAGAGCTCGGCAGGGAAATTTTCATTACACCAGCTTGGCTAGAAGAGGAACTAACAGTTTTAATAAATCACACAGATGATGTTGATGCTCTGATAATGTTTGGGAAAAACTGCATTAGGGAAAGGCTTCTCTAAATGCTGACCTAGGCTACAGAAACTACTGCAGCCGGGAGGGTGAATCATTCTGGGGTTTTGTGGGATTCCCCAGCGCTGATGCAAATGGAAGCTTAGTAAAGGCCCCTTTTCACTTAGGTAATAAGCAGAAATCAAGGGAAAGGGGACTCCTGAAATATTGTAGAGGCTAGAAAGCATACAGTAATTTTAGTTCCTTATAGTTCTCTGTTTGGGTTTGTAATCAGAATTTAGGAGAAAAGCATTTCAAGGTATAGATATATTAACGAGGCCAGTACTACTGAAATTCCTCAATAACCATTCATCTCACACTTCAAAGATGGATTTGCTTCTGAGAAACACTCAAAAGCCACTTGGGGGGCTGGGGAATTTAGCTCAGCAGCATAAGCACCTGCCTGGCAAGTACAGGGTCGTGAGTTCAATCCCTGGTACAAAAAAAAAAAAAAAAAAAAAGCCAACTGGACGTGAGTTTGCTGTTAGTGAAGAAGGTAGGAAATACTGTTCTGGGAATTTGAACTTTAACACCCCTCCCCCCCAAGATCTGTGTGAGATGAGTTGTAGAGACAAGCAGGATGCCCTGCTCTTGCTCTTTGTCCACAGCGGAGGACTTAGTTCTTCTTAGGGGAGAAAAATGGTGACCTGGAAAACTAGTTTTTTCTCCCACTCAATGATTCTCGAAAGCTGTACCTTTCTCTCTGCATTGAGCTGGCTGGAAGTATCTCAGGTGTTTGCTCTTCCAAGCCGGTATTCACAGAACCCAGGAAAATATTCAGGCATTTCCATGCTCCACGTCCCTTGAGAGAGAATGGCAGGGTGGGGGAAGGCAGGGGAGGGAGAGGTGTGGTACTCTGGTTCTGGATCATTGTCCCTAGAAGTTTACTGAGCTGCAGGGTGTTATCTTCAGGCCCAGCAGAGCATGTCCCACCCAAATGGCCCACCTTCCCTCCACCTGCCCTCCCTACTTTACTGTCCCCACCCCATCTCTAATGGGTAGTGGAAACAGGTTTTTTGGGGATGAAACGAAGAAGAAAGGAATGGAATTACCCTACTTTTGTTTGCATCACTCCCACATTTCTTAAAAATATAATAAAGCAGACATCTTGCATTATGGGGATCAATACCTTGCACTAGTTATCTGTGGGTCTACATTTACAGATGCACATTCTGCTAGCAGGATTCCTGGGTGTTTGGAGCTTTGGGACTTAAAAGAGCACATCTCCCTTTAAACCTGATGTAACAGAGTTCTCTTTTATTTATGCTGACTTGATGGATGCTGTGTCTGATTTTCCCTTCCCAAGGTCCTGCTCCCTTTGCCCCCAACACCAGGTAAGTATGTTACAAATGACGGTAGACTGCACTGGACTGCTGCTTGTGGTACTGCAGGTAATGGGGCTGTACTGCCATTCTAACATCCCCTCCTTGTGAAAAGATCTTCTAGGTTCCAAAGAAAGGGTCAGCAACAAACAAATGAGCCTATTGTTACACAGAAACAATGTCTGTTGTCCATGAGCATCATACACTTAAGACATATTAAAGCGATGCCCTGGGGACATTTTTCTTTATGAGAAATGCCTCCGGCCACTCAGAATTATTACTTAGGCAGACTACACCACCCTAACACATAGTACGCTGATGGAAGCTCCTTTCTCCCTCTCCTCACAGTCCAGGACAGATGCTCTCATTCCACTGACACCAGGGATCTAGGCTGATGGTGGCCTTGCCCTCTTCACCCCACGGACTCCAGGAGGGGAAGCTGGAAAGCGCACCTGTGGGAGGCGCCGTGGTTCCTTTCCAGTCTCAGAAGTAACTTGTCTAGGGCTCACAGTGCTTTGGTAAGCAGCTGAGGGTGTCACCACTGTGCCCAGGAAGAGGAAAGTAGACTTTGGTGTCCTACCAGCTGCTCTTGCTGGGGCAGAGTTCTGTTCAGTGTGGAATCAGAGAAGCCCAGTACTGACCCTCAAAGGGACCTCAGCAAGTCTTAGCCTAAAAGGATCAGGTGGGAATCCCTGAACTGACATGCAGAAGGTTGCCAGCTCCACCCTCAGGGGACAATGCAGGTACCATGTCTCATGTTGACATCACTCTTCAGTCCCTGGCCCAGGTAGACTTCCAGCCCCCTACTTTGCTGTTCTCCTGTTTGGATGTATTCAGCATGGCCATCTTCAGGCTCACCATCTCCTCTTGCTCCCCAGGATCCCAGACCCCTTATTCAGCTGTCCACTTACCTCCTTGACTTTGTCTCAGGGTCTTCAGGGGCACACGCCCCACATGTCTTGACTTCCATGGGTTCAGTTCCTTCCACACTGAAAAAACGGTACTCAGGGCTCTAAGCCCGTATCCTGATGTCCCACACCACAGGCTGCTGCCCTTTATGGCTTTCCCTTGATTTTGACAACTCACTTTCATATTTTATTTCTCTCATCTCCATCTTACCTCCCTCCAGGCTGTTGATCTGACTTTTTCATTCGTTCACTCATTCACACACATTCATGCATTCATCTGTTGATTGAGGAGTTGCTTAGGAGTGAACCTGGGGCTTCATGCATACTAGGCGAGTGATCTATCACTGAGCTACACTTCTAGCTGTCCTGTTGACACTTGCAGATACTCAGATGTCCAGCTCACCAGTTAAACCAATCCATCTGGTAACCTCCCCTTCCTCCCAAACTTCACTACGTGTGTGTTGGGCACTGACATTTCTCTTTCTCCTTACTGTAAGGAGCTCCCTTGATGAAAACCAGCTATTGCTCAGGCAATTCAGAAGACATAGATATAACGTATACTTAGAAAAAAATACTTCCCTTATCACCTAACATGTCAACAGTCTCGTAATGGTATAATTTTTATGTAATCTGCCACTCTTTCCCATATAAGTTGTAACTCTTATTAATATTCAATAAATGTCTCACTGCATGCAAACCATTGGAACATATATGGACTCACCCTTCCTCTGCTTTTTCTGCCTCCTCCACCTCCTCTACTTCCTTCACCTCAAAAATCAAGTAGCTGAATGTGTCTCTGCGTACTTTATTGTGTTCCATTGAGCCACACCTCTTTTTGTACCAATATCATGCTGCTTTTATTCCTGTAGCTTTGTAATATAACTTGAGGAATCTTTTCTTTTTTTAATTATATAACTTGAAATCCAGGATTGTCATGGTTCCTGTTGCTCAGGATTGCTTTTGCTATTCTGGGTCCCTTCTAGTTCTATATGAATTTTAGGATTTGCCCCCTAGTTCTGTGAGGAATGCTATTTGTATTATGATTGGGATTGTATTAAATTATTTATCAATTTTGGAATAAACATTTTGGCAATATTTGTTCTGTCTACCCAGGAACAGAGTATATCTTTCCATTTTCTAATATCCTCTTTAATCTCCTTTCAGAGTACTAACATTTTCAATGTAGAGGTCTTTTACTTCTTTGTTAGGGTAATTCCAAAATGTTTAATTTTTCTTGAAGCTATTGTGAATGTTACTGTTTTCCTAGTTCTCTTTCTTAATGAATTCATTATTTCTGTTCAGGAATGCTACAGATTTTGGTTTATTGATTTTGTATCCTGTTACCTTGCTGAATTTGCTTACTAGTTTTAGGAATCTTTTGGTGAATTTTTTTGGGTCATTTATTTACAGAATCATGTCATCTGTAAATAAAGATAATCTGATTTTTTCCTTTCCTATAAATAGCCACCCCTTCTCCTCCACCTTTCTCTTGCCTGATAACTCTGGCTAAAAAGTTTTGAGTAGTATACTGAATAGGAGTATCAACAGTGAACATCTTGGGGTTGGGGGTTTAGCTCAGTGGCATAAGTGCCTGCTTGGCAAATGTGAGGTCATGAGTTTGATCCCTGGCACCCCCCCAAAAAAATAGTGAACATCTTGGTGTTGTACCTTAGTTTAGAGGAAAAGCTTTCAGTTTTTTCCCACTTAATATGATGTTGGCAGTAGATGTGTAATAAATGCTTTTATCAGATTGAGATATGGTCATTCTATGCCTATATTTCTTAAGGGTTTTTTTTTTATCATGAATGAATGTTAGATCTTGTCAAAAACTTTTTATACATCTTTTGAGATGATCATGTGATTTTTATGTATGCTTCTATTGATGTGTGGTATTACATTTATTGATTTGTATATGTTGAACCATCCTTTCACCCCTGGGATAAAGCCTACTTGGTCATATATATGTTTCAAATGATTTGTTGCATTCTATTTGTGAATATGTTTTTGCAGATTTTACATTTATGTCCATTAAAATGGTTGGCCTGTAATTTTCTTTTTTGTTCATTCCTCTTGCTTTAGAATTAAAATAATGCTACCTTCCAGTAGTGACTTTGGAACTACTCCTTCCCTTTCTCTTTTTTTTTTTCATTTTTTTTTTTATTATTTTGAAGGTAGTAAAATACAACAGAACAAGACAGAACAAAGCCAATTGAGACAATGCAGTGAAATTGGTACAGAACATCACAGCAGGTTACCAGGATAACAGCAATAGTACCATAGTATATCTGCTTATCTTCACAATAGTTGTCCTTTCAATCAGATATAGCAAAATTAAACCAAATACAGAACATTATAGAACTTACCAAAACAGAATATTGAATAGAGCAATACAATTAATCAAAACAAGGCAAAACAGTGATAACAATATTTGCTTTCAAAGAGATGGTAGAAGGAAATCCCCCATATTTGCTATTTTGCATAGGGTCAACCTCCCAAGAGTGGCTCAGACCTCTGGCTCCCATTTGGCTCCCATTTGCTAATGGTTGGGGGAGGGGAAATGGGATGTTTGATTCATAGCCCGCCCACTGGTAGGCTCACAGCTGCCTACCAGGGAGACTAGCAGGCTGCTTTCTTTCCCAGTGCCCTAAGTTCCAACATGGCAGGGTCTTGGGAGATGCTGGCCAGTTCTCCCCCTGGGGTGCCTGCCACTTGCTCGAGTCATGACTGCTTACCGGGGGTGAGTGGGTTGCTTTCTTTCCCAGCGCCCTAAGACTACTCCTTCCCTTTCAATTTCATTGAAGAGTTTGAAGATTATTGGCATTAGATCTTTCCTGAAGATTCTTGTAGAATTTAGTGGTGAATCCTCAAGTTCTGGACTTTTCTTGGTAGGTTTTTTAAAAAAATTACTGCTTCAGTTTCATTGCCTGTTATTGGGTTATTCAGTATTTTTATGTCTTCTTGGATTGGTTTTGGTAATACATATGTACCTAGGAATCTATCCATTTCTTCTAAATTCTCCAATTTATTAAGAGTACAGGTTTTTGAAGTAGTGACTAATAATCCTTTGCTCTCAGCAATGTACACTGCAATTTTGCCTTTTTTCATTTCTAATTGCATTGATATGGGCCTTTTCTTTCCTTCTTTGGGAAACATTGACTAAGGGTTTGTCTATTTTGTTTATTCTTTTGAAGAACAACTCTTTGATTCATTGATTTTTTTTGTACTTTTTTTAGTCTCAATTTAATTAATTTCTGCTCTGATCTTTATAATTTATTTCCTTGTACTAGCTTTGAGGTATTATTTTTGTTTTTCTGGAACAGTGAGGTACATTGTTCAATTATTAATTTGACTTGCTCTGTTTTTCTGATGTGGACATTCCCGGGTATAAACTTTCCTCTGAGGACTGCTTTCATTATGTGCAATAATTCTGGTATGTTGCTCTGATATTATCATTTGTTTCTAGGAACTGTATAATTTCTTCTTCTGTGACTCATTGATTATTCAACAGTGTATTGTTTAATTCTGTGTGTTCTCATAATTTCTGTGGTATCTTTGCCACTGACTTCTAGTTTCAGTACATTATGATCTAATTATATGTATGGGATAGTTCTGATTCTGTTGTGTTTATGTAAGCATCCTTTATGGGTAAGTATGTGGTCTGTTTTGGAGAAAGTGCCATGCACTGCTGAGAAAAATGTGTATTCTGTTGTTGGGTGGAACACAGCAGGTATCTATTAAGTCCATTTGTTAGAAAGTGTGGTTGAACTCTGACATTTCTTTGTTGATTTTTTGGTCTAGTTGATCTATCTACTCGTGATAGTAGGGTATTGATCCATCATACTTGTGTTGATACTTATGTGAACTTTTATGTACACTAATGTTTGTTTTATGAAGTTGGATACACTGAGGTTCAGTGAGTGCTCATATGTTTTTAACTATTATCACTTCCTATTGAACTACCCTCTTGACCAACATATAGTGACATTCTTTTTCTTTTTTTTTGGGGGGGTGTACCTGGGATTGAACTCTGGACCTCATGCTTGCCAGGCAGGCACTTATGCCACTGAGCTAAATCCCCAACCCCTATAGTGAGATTCTTTGCCTCTTTTTTTGTTTTCTTCCTTTTTGAAATTTTCTACCTTTGCTTCTTTTGAGTTTTGTCTTAGAATCTGCTTTGTTTAAAAATAGGATAGTTACTCCTGCTTGTTTTTTGGATCCTGTTGCCTGGGATATTGTTTTTCATCTTTTGATTCTTAGTTTAAATTTCTTTATGGATTAAATACATTATTTTTGTATATGGCACATTGTTGGGTTTTGTTTTTCATCCAACCTGCCAACCTGTGTCTTTTGATTGGGGAGTAATAATTCTCATTGTGAAATGCATTGACTTATTCCTGACATTGAATTTTCCAGTTGACGATTTATTCTCTTCCCCTTCTGCTTCGCTGTTCACCCTGCCTGGTGTATTCATTCCACTGGACTTTTTGGCATAGTTGACTTCACTTTCTAGATATCCTTGAGAAATTTCTGGAGTGCTGGTTTGGTGATCAGGAATCTCTTAATGTTCTCTTTGTCAAGGAAAGTCCTTATTACTTAATCAATCTGAAAGTAGTTCGCAAGACATACTAGTCTGGGTTGAAAGCTGTTTTTTGAGCCATGAATGGTGGTATATTCCTTTATTCCAGTGTTAGGGAAGCTGAGGCAGGAGGATTGCTGTGATTCAAGGCCAGCCTAGGCTACAAACTGAGTTCAAGGCCAGCCTGAACTGCACAGTGAAACTGTCTCAAAAAAATTTTTGCTTTCTGTTAGCACTTGAAACATTTCACTCCAAGTTCCCCTAGCCTTTGAGATTTGTGTTGAGAAGTCTGCTGTAATTCTAATGGATTTACCTTTAAATGTGATTTGTTGCTTTTCTCTCACAGCTTTTAAAATTCTCTCCTTGTATTGGACTTTCAGGGTTTTGAGTATGATGTGTTATGGAGAAGTGTTTTTTTCTGATTGTGGATATTTGGGGCTTTATATGCCTTAATTACTAAATTCTTTTCCCATACTTAGAAAGTTTTCTGGTATTATTTCTATAAAGTTTTTATGCCATTTGTATTGTCTTCTGATTTTTCAGTTAGTCTTAGATTATCCTCCTTTGCACCACTTAAAAGCTATTGGATCCATATTACATGTTCTGTTGTGTTTAAGGTAGCTCTGAGGACATTGTCACCTGCATTGACCTTGTCTTCTAGTTCCAGTGCTCTCTCCTTGTATTGGTCACTTCTGCTGCCCATACTTTCAGTAGAGTTTTATCTCTTGGATTTCTGGTACATTTTTGTGAACTCTAATTCTTTGCTAACGTGGTCTTTTATGGTTTGTATTGTTTAATTTAGCTGAACTAGAATTTTATTGGTATCTTCTGTGAGTTTACTGATTGTTTTGTTGAGTAAGTCCATTATCTGTTTAATTATATATCTTTGAACTCAGTGAGGACATTATGGATTTTTTTTTCTTTGTCTTCTCTGTAATCATTTTGTATAATTTGGCTGTTTGGCTTTTGACTTCCTCCCTCACAATGCACCAAGGATCAGTTCTGGGAGAGTTTGGAATTTGGGGTTATATTTTGTTATCTTATTTTCTTGCATTTCTATGTTTTGTGGTATGTATGTGTGTGTATACACTGAGGATTCTGGATCAGTTATAGTGGAATGGCATTGTTGCCTGAATGGAGATGGTTTAGTTAACATCTGATTCCCAGTGGTACACATTGGGTATGGGTAACTGTAGACCTTTGCCTCTGTACAAAGATCTAACCACCAATGTTTATTTGAGGAAAAGAGGGTACAGTGTAATTGGTGCAGTACCAGGTAATCTGGAAATGAACTGCAACATTGTTGATGACACAAAGACAGTGCAGATATTGTCATACAGTAAAAAACAATATCAATAACTGTGGCATCCTGGAAATAACAATGAAATCAGCAATAATAGAGTCAAAAACAAGCTGGATATTGACATACTATAAAAAACAGTAAAATCTACCACTGTACTAGCCTTAACAATAAAAAGAGGTCTGTAACTACAGAGACAAAGACAAGCAACATATTGACATACAGTAAATATCTACCAAGTGCAAATATCTATCATTAACAATAGAAAAGAATTCAATGATAATAGCATAGAATCAACTATCTAAAGAGTAATAATATTCAATAGTAATATTACTAAAGATAAAGTGTGTGGAGAATGGTAAAATGGAAGAAGTTAAAAATTGAAAAATAAAGAAAAGGAAGAGACAAGAGTGAGATAAAGGATCCCACTAAGAAGAAAATAACAAACAACAAAAATAAGAAAAAAAAAGAAAAGAAAAAACAGAGAGCAAAATCAAAAAGAAAAGAAAAATAGAAATTCAAAAAACCAATGAAGACAAAAAAAAAGACAAAAGAAAATGGGAAATTCCCCCCCTCCCATTTCTTCTATGTTTTTGAAAAAGTGGTTTCTTTCCAGGATCTGCAGCACTGGAATCCCCAGACATGGGGGGCAGAATAGTGAGTCACTAGTAAAACCTGTTTCATACTCACACATTTGTGCGTGAACCCTAAATCTGTACTGCCTCCTCCCATGGGCATGGTCAGTCAGTGGTGTCTGCCCTAAGGTGTAGTCACTCCAGCCGCTACAAGTTTCTGTGTCCTTCTGTGCACCCCAAGTCTAGCTTTCTTTGCCTAGCTTTATGGTCTGTGAATTTGTGAAGTGCCCACCCTCAGCCAGATGCCCCTCTGTCTGTATACCCTGGGCTGTGGCAACTGTCCAAACCAAGGTTTATCAGGGGTCATATGGCTAGATTGGGGAGATAAAGAGACCACTGTATTCTGTGCTGGATGTAAGCATCCAAGTGGGGTGGGAGTTGTCAAGTAGTCAGCTGGACTTAATGCCAGTGCTTCGAAGCCCAGTCTCTTCTGAAAGCCACACATAACTTGCCTGGCTTCTCATCAGGAGGGGTTCCTTCCCAATCCGAGCTTAAATTTCCCAGGGAGGCGTATGTTAAGCCTGGCCCTCTCTTTGACTGTCCCCATAGCTGTCTCAGTTACTGAGGTGGGGTAACTCCAGAAACCCTCTGGCATAGTTATTCTGTAGCTCAATATAATCAATTAACCCCTTCACAAAATGATTCTTGATTAAACACTCTTAAGTATGGTGGACACTGCACTGAATTTCTTCTCCAACTGTAGCTTGCCTTGAATCACTTGTGGAGCAAAACACTATAGTGTTTGCAGTTTACAATAACTGGATTTTCCTTGGGGTGGTGCTGCCAAGGTCATTGTTTCCCCATGGAGCAGCTGATCTTCTCCGGGCTTGCCTTGTGTGAGTGGAACTAGGCCTCCTCCCCCTGGCTGGAGTCAGCTCTCTAGATTTCTTTCTTCTGTGTTGCGCTTCATTTCTCCAACTTCTCTGTAGTTTTCCGTCAGTTCCTTCCTGATTCCCAGATACCTACTTTTTTTTTTTAAAGCTGTTGTTTTCCAGGCATCTCAAGTCCAGGTTCTGGAGAGGCTGTATTTTGCTGCCAGCCTTCACTCCAGCACTTTTATTCCTGCCTGCAATCTATTTTTCAACAAAAATGTCTTCTATGCTAATTTTGTCAGCTTTACGTCACTGTGATAGAACACCTGAGAAAATAATCTTGAAAGAAGGAGAAATTTTTTGTTCATAGTTTCAATGCAAGATCAACTGCCTCCAGTGATTTTTGGCTTGAGGTGATGCAGAGTAGCATGACATGATAGAGGAAATCTGCTAATGGAAGCCAGGAGTCAAAGAGAAAGACAAAAAGGCCATAGGCCCTGTATCCTCTTCAAGGATATGCCCCCAGTGACCTAACCTCCTTCTACTGGGCTCCTGCTCTTGAAAGTTCCACAGTCTCTAAATAGAATGATGACCAAGCTTTCAACATATGGTCTTTGGGGAACGCTTAATATCTAAACCACAACACTGGCTAATGAGATGACTAGTAGCTGGGGCCATAAATAACTTCATGATGGGGGCTGGTTGCCAGAAAAACCAAGGCATGTACTATGATTGTGTCCCCTAAAGGGCATGTGTTGGCAACTTAATCCCTAATGCAAAGGGAAGTGGGGGCTAGTGAGAGACGATCCAGCTGTAAGGACAGAGTGAAGGGACTCATGCCATTACAGAGGGAGTAGGTTTATTTATTGCTGCAGTACATTCCTTATTACAGAACGAGTTCAGTCTGCTTTTCTCTTTCTCAGTCTCTCTTTGCTACCCCACCATGGAATGATGCAGCAAGAAGGCCCTCATCAAATGTCAACACATTAATCTTTAGTCTTATTTATGTCATCTGACTAAGCAGATTTGGATAATGAACTGAAAGTTAAGGAATGAGAGTCAAAATTAGAAAAGAAAAATCTGGTAAGTAAAAAACAAACTCTTCACAGAACTGGACTCATTTGAAATGAGAAGAAAAACTGATAGATGGTTCAAAAGGAAATGTTTGACTGAAACCTGCCTGCTACACCCATAGCTACCTGCCCACAAGAATGTGAGGGGAAAAAAAAGACCGTGGGTCCCTGGTGACAGCTGGACTAATTATAGAAAAATGAGCAGAACAAAAATTATGTAAGTTTACATTGACTGAGAATCCTGCTGCAGCATTTAGGAATTTTGATTATTAAAATAAACTGTGGATTTTCTTACATTGAAAAGCAATCAAAAGATGAAGAATAATCTGTTACAGACTTAGAATAAAATCTGAATCAGCAAACAGCATTTTTAACATTACTATAAATTACTTGCAGGTAATAGGCATTTTATAAATTTGGGAAGAAATATCAGTGGCTTTTAGACTGTAAATTTACATTTTTGCTTATAAAAAAGAACGCTACCCCTAAAGTCATATCTTTCATAAGTGCTCACTGTTAAAATAAGAACCTACAAATTTCTCTATTATATTTTAAGCATTTTTATTATGTTTCAATATCAATCTCACTTAAAAATTGAGGATTAGAAAATAGAATATGGGAAAGAATGGAAAGTCATTCTGTCTTTTACAAGGAAAACATTTTATGCATGTGTGTTCGTAAAGATAGGCTATTGAAATCAAATACCTTGATAAGGATGCTTAACATTTTTCTTTACACATTTAAAAATTTGATAAACTCAAGTTTAGTGGTTATGTTTGCAAAAGCCAATGAAACTGATATTTAAAATTTTTCTTAGTGAAACATTACTCCACATTTAACTTAATATGCTACAGTTTTAAATGATTCTTTTTTCTTACTCTGACACTTCAGAAATGCAGCTAAATTATTTCACTTATCCACTCACTGAATAAAAAACAAAAGAAGGGCTGGGGATTTAGCTCAGTGGCATAAGCACCTGCCTGGCAAGCACAAGGTCTTGAGTTGGATCCTGGAACCAAAAACAAACAAACAAACAAAAAAAACCCACAACTGAGGTGGATTCATGAGCAATAATATAGGAATCCAAGCATCCAAACTGATACATTCGGAATTTAATTAACTAAGCTCAGGACCACTCGTATATACAGACACCACCCCCCTTCAGGGTCCAAACAAGTGGCCCCAAACTGGAAAGTTAGAGTTTTTAAAAGAGAGAATCACAAAAGATATACTGTTGGAAGCAATTTAGCTCGAGTCTTTCATTAATTTTCACCTGTATCCTGCTTCTTTGTTGAGCAGGTTAATTTCTCTCCTGTATGTACAGCTCATTCTACTTTTCTCATGGGACTTGTACCCTGAGTAATTTTCCATTTTCCTGAATACAGGGCACTAGTTAAATGCAGGGCTTCAGATGGCGTCAGCTTTGCCAAGCTACAACAACCACCACACATCAGGAAGGCTAAGGATCTACCACAAAAGCAACACAATTCCCAGGGAAGGTTCTTTTTTCACTCCTTATCAGATTATAGCACTCTCAGTGGTGGAAAAGACATTGCATTAAGGTCAGAAAACTCTGTTAACACAAACTGTCCTGTGCTGATTGCCACTCCCAATTTCCAAATATATGTACTTTAATTCAGGAGAGAATCCCCAAGCCTTTTTCCTAATGAAATTGCTCACGATTTGTGCTGCTGCCAGGGCGACAAAGGACAGCTTGAGGGCACCCAGGTGTTCGTTTTCAGCACAGGCACAGCACTTTCATCTGTAACATTAACTAATTAAGAGGAACAACACTCCTGCAAGGTATTTAGCAGGATGTAAAAATGAAAATCTATGAGCAAGACAGCCAAATGCATAAATGATGAAGTGTCAAATCAACACGACCTAAACACCAGCAGGACTCTCACCCTCTTTTCTTGCCATACTATGTTTGGGGAAAGGCAAGAAGTCAGCTTATGCAAGAAAGGGGGTCTGTACCTGTTCAGGGTGGCTGAGAGGATGGCAGTAACTCCAGGTAGCATATTTGCAGAGGGAAAGTGTTTTACTAACTCAGAGAGTGGTTTCAAGAATATAGCCCTCTTAGAAGTGCCCCCAGAGAATACAAAATCAATACAGTGTTTAATTAATCTACTACAGATCGACTTCACCTAAAGATGCCCCCAGTAGGCAAGTGCCATGATGAGAATCAGATAGTACACAATTAGAGAGACCAAGGGGGCAATGAGTGTCCTGTAGAATCTGTGTTCTTTAGGGAGGTGGAAGAGGCTTCTAGGCCTGCCCTGAGGTCTGATTGCAAGTACTTTGCTGGCTTCTTCTGGAAAGTACTCTCAGCAGAAAACATCACACGAGGATGAGTCCAATAGACATTAGAAGAAGCAAAGGAGTGTCATTCAGAAGACTGAAGCTCAGGGCTTTGTATGAAGAACTCGAGATGCTAATTAGTGCTGTAACCTGAGTCTCCACTTCTTCATCTTTGATGTGATCTAATAGTCTCTACGTCAAAGCGGGTGCTAGAAAGTTAAATGAAATGAATATAAAAGTGCCTAAGTTCAAAGTAGCTGCTCAATGGATTGCAATCTTTCTCTCCTGACTGCCTTGGGGGTGCTGCGGAGATGTCCTAGGTGCAGTTCTGTCTCCAACGCGGCAGGGTTACCCTTAGCAGATGCAGTCCTAGGGTCAAGGCTTGTCTTAGAGATCCCTAATACCCCAGAGCTGTGCTGCCATGCCCATCATCATGGTCAGGAGCCACAAGGTGATGCTGAGCCCCTGCAATGTACCACTCCAAACGGAGACACACTGTCATGGCAAACCACACACTGGTCTTGGAAATCTCAGTAAAGGAGGATAAAGTAAAATATTTTATTAGAGGGCTGGGGATTTAGCTCAGCAGCGTAAGTGTCTGCCGTGCAAGCACATGGTCATGGGTTCAATCCCCAGTACCAGAAAAAAAAAAGCCTCAAAATATTTTATTAGTACTTTTTATATTGATTACATGTTGAAATGAGACTATTTTGGACATATTGGGTTAAATAAAATATATGTGCGTAGACAGCTACAAAAGACTTAAAGTTACATAGGATGCTTACATTTGTGGTTCACATCCTGTTCCTCTTGAATGACATTGCTTTAGCACATAACTCTCAAATGCCTTCATCAGTTAGGTGTGGGCCACCAAGATGTGGTTCTTGATGGGGCAAAGGGCTCACCTGCCACAGCTGGGAAGAGGACCTGGGAGACTCTAATTGGAGAGAAGCAAGATTACACTACAAATACCTGGATTAGGCAAGTACCAGCAAAGTAAAATACTACAAATGTAGCAAGAGAAGCAAGAAGGAAAGGCTGAGGCAGCTCCCCTCAGCTGAGCTGTGACACACTGTCCTACCTGTGGACACAGGGAGGAGGAGCCCGAGGAGAGGCAGCTCACTAGCTGGGCGGTGAGATCCGCAGAGCACCTGACTGGGGCAGTGTCAGCTGTTGAGTGAAGGATTTTGGGAGAGGGACTAGAGCAGGCCCAAGGGGCTCCCTGCCTTCTCTCACCAGACTCCCACAGCAAAGACATGGCTCTGATTTCCAAAGTTTCCTGAGGTGGAGGTTTGTCCTGATTTTCTCCAAGGAGGAGGTGGAGTGGGGGCGAGGGAATGCTGGGAGAGAAGTAACTGGCCTGAGAAGAAAACCGTGCTTATGTTTTCAAGTCCTGTGAGCAGGAGGGTGGGAGTTCCACTCCATGGAAGGTTCTAGGAGGTAATGTCTCTCCCTCTCCTTCTGTCTCTGGGTCTGCCCCCTTCCGCTCTCTGTTCTCTCTCCCTCCTCTCTCCTCTCTTCCCCTCCCCTCTTTCACCCCTCTCTCTCTGTCTCTCTCATGTTCTCTTGCCCAACAAGGTCTTGCTATTTTGCCCAGACTGCCTCAAACACATGATCCTCCTGCCTCAGTCTCCCAAGTACTTGGGATTACAGGCTCTTTCTGAGGAGAGGTGTTGGGAGATGCTAAAATTTGAGCGTAGTTGTAAAAGTCTTTTCTCATCAACCTGGCCCAAAAATTGAAGAGACTAAACTTGAGCAAGTGCACTGGAGACCACAGGGCTTTCCTAGAATATTCTAGAACACAAGAGACTTTCTAAAGAAAGTTTTAGAGAAGATGAAAACCCTGAGTCATTGTTGGGAGCCACTGAAGCTGGAGATTGATCACATTTGTGGGGCTGAAGCAAATAAGTCCAGAAAAAACAGAGACCAAAACCAGCTATGTAAACAAGGTGTTCCAGCACCAAGAAGGCAGGGACCCCAGGCCTGCCAAGCAGTGGTTGCTAGGCAGAGGGGTTGAGCTCGACATCATCTTTCCCGGTATATACATAAAGGTGCTACAGTGGTTCCTTCCCTCCCATCAGGAGGATAAGGCTCCACCTGACCCCAGCTTTGTCTTTTCTTTATCCTCTCGTGGTCCTTAACCCCAAGAACCTCAGGAGCCACATTGGGCTGCGGCAAGTCTGACTGAGGTTAATTTCCTGGTGGCAGAATTATTTGAATTAGAGACACATGGAAATGTGATGTGTTTTTAATAAAACAATTTTTAACTAATCAATGGATATAGTAATAGAATTTTAAATGTCAAATAAAAGTAGAGGTCTCCTGCCTCACCCCTACATTCCACATTCTCATCTCCTGGCAGTGACTACCTTTACTGTGCTTGGCTGTGGTTTCTGACATTTGCCTCCATGTTTCTAAATAATGTATTTTAAATGCTCTTTTTGATGTTTTGTATCTTACAGTGTAACTAATAACTCTTACTATGGAGGAGGAAAATTCACCTCTATTACATACACACGCACATATACATGTCCCTTACCACTTGTCTCTCCTGTCAATATGATTATATCACAACTTGAGATTGTTAATAGAGTATGTGATTATGCCATATCCAAAAAATAGGTCATGTTTTTGGGTTTTCCTTTCTTGATTTTTTTTCTTTTTTTTTTTTGTACCTGGGATCAAACTCACAACCTCACAGTTGCCAGCCAGGTACTTATGCCACTAAGCTAAATCCCTGGCCTCTAGAGTAACTTTTTTACTTTTCAAGAGTTAATAAGTACCTTTAAAAAGACTTGCTTAGTTTTTTATTTACTTACTTATCGATCTTTCATCTTCAAACTTTCCACACATTAGGAAATGTGTCACTTTTTTTTTTATCATTTCTCATCTTCCTGGACTAATCTGAGCTAGGGAATATTTATTATCTTGGAGTTTCCCTTCACCATCCATCTTGTATTTTTATGTATTTTTATTTTTTCCCTCCCTTCCTCTATCTCCCCATATGTCTTTTCTTCCCTTTTCTTTTTCCTTCCTTTTCTGTCTCTTTCTGTACTTGTGGGTTGACACATATCTTATTCACTCACTTCCCCTTTAATGAGAGATCAGGAAGGTGCAGGTGTTATTTTTCTCAGGAAGGCTTATCAGGTGCTGGGAACTTGACAGTTTCTTGCCTGAAATGATTTCAACTCTCCACACGATGGCTGAGTTTCATAGCAGAAAGCTGAATCCTCATAAACTGCAGTAGAACACTCATTGTAGCCTGCAAATACAGATCTGAGTCATTTTCTAAGTTCTGGATGGTAGCTGTTAGTCTTTCTTTCTTTCTTTTGTCTTTTTGAGACAGGGTTTTGCTATGCAGTTCAGGCTGGCCTTGAGCTCACTTTGTGGCCTAGGCTGGACTTGAATCACAGCAGTCCTCCCGCCTCACCTCCCAAGCGCAGAGTGCCACCATGCTCTCTCTGCAAGAAGCTCTTGCCTTATGGAAAGTGATTACTTATGTGAGTGCAGCTCATTCATCTTTAAGAACCAAAGAACTCTGTGGCCAGGACATTGTGAATTTAAAACAAACAAACAAACAAACAAACAACAAAAATATATTGAGACAGATAAAATGTGCTTAAAAACATGAGCTTGTAAGGATTCAAAGAATCCAAAACCAAAAAGTCCTTGGTCATCTTTGGAGTATGTTCACTATTGTAAAAACTGCCTGTAAATAAAAGGAAAAGTTTTTCTTGAAAAACAAAAAACTGCTTCATGATAAGCAATATATAATGAGAGAGTTCCCATTAAAAATAATATCTAGATAATAAATGAAGAAGAAATAAATTCTATTGCTTGAACTAGTGAAATAATATGTCCAGACAGTGATCACTAATGGATACTAAAACCATTGCTAAAAATTGATGAGGAACTTTATAATAGGTCCAGGCTGACACACGTGAACATGCTGATCAATCTCAGTATTACCAAGTAGATGGTAGACATGCCGTGTCTCGTGTGATGTAAGGGAAAGTACACTGCACTGCCATTAAATAGTCTCGCCCTCCAAATTACATGTCATCTGAGCAAGTCTTTAATTTTACTGTCATTATTATGGAAAATAGCGAGAGCCAGAATATGATAATTCGGCCAGAAAAATAATCAAAACTCAGAATATAGGAGTTTCTACAGGACGAGTGACACTTTTTTCCATAAATAAAGTGCAAGGGGAAAGAAAATGTATGCACAGATTAAGAGCCTCAAGGAATATATCCAGGTACAGTATGTGACCCCTAATTCAGACACACCAACTGGAAAAACAAGCAAACAAATCTTCATGAGACGACGAGGAAAATACAAACTCTGACTAGATATTGGGTGATATTAAGAAATTATTGGTGATTGCTAAAGATAGCATACTGGTATTGTGCTTGTGTTTAAGGGGACTTCTTGCCATTTCAAAACATGTATCAAAGTCAAGAGAGGCTTAAAGGGCTTCCTCTCCTTCCCCATCAAATTGTACAGCGCAGCAGCAGCTCTCTTCACGACACAGTCGGAGAACTGGCCCAAGTGCGCAGCGCCTCGCCGACTGTCACCGAGCTTTGTCTGTGTGGGCCCTCTGGGGTCGGTTTAGGTCTGTAAACTCAAGGACAAGGACGATCCAGAAAGGCAGGAATCGCTAAGTGCGAGGAGGAGGCCTGGGCCGGGGCGCCCTGGTGGGCTGAAGAGCTTGCTCTGTGTGAAGGTATTAAAACTCGTGGAAGAAAAGAGTGGAGAGACAGATAGTGAAGACCAAAGCTCTCTAGCGTCTAGCCAAATTCAGGATCCCTGCCTTAGACCTAAACCTATCCTTGAGCTAAACGCATACTTTTGGGGGAAGTATTTCTTGGAACTTTTGAGCATATTTACCTCTTTGATAATCACTATAAAACTCCAGGGCCTCCATTCCAGAGTGGAATAAAAAATACTACACTTTATCAAACTGGCGAGGTAGGAATGGGTAGGAAATGCTCTACCAGGAAAAAGGCAGTCCCTTGGGGAGCCCCACTGTGTTGAGTTAGTGATAAGAATCTGTGCACTAAAAGTATCAGTCAGGACCGGAAGTCGGTCCTGGTGGAGAGTCAGAAGTTCCAGAGTCGGCTCTGAGCCGTGACCACGTAAATTGGCTCCAAAGGGCGTCTTCTACACTCGGGCAAAGGGCAGCATAGCTAGACTTCTTGGTCAAAGGAAACTTTTCTGAGCACTGAGAAGGAAAAAAGGGTGAGCACTAAAAGCCTAAAAGGCTGAAACCATACTTCTTTCATCACTGTGACTGGTTGATTTTTATCCCATTTATTTATTTATTTTTGGTACCAGAGATCAAACCCTTGACCTCGTGCTTGCCAGGTAGGAGCTTACACCGCTGAGCTAAATCTCCAGCAATTTTTATTCAATCTAAAAATAATTTTGAGAGTCTTCCTAATATCTTCTTCATAAAATAGAATCATTATCTGGTTGGTTCATGCATTGTATCAACTTTTGCATTTATTTGCACAAACACTTATTGAGAATACTATGTAAAGGGTACACAAATCCTATGAGGATATGAAGCAGACACAGTTTCTGCTTTGCCAGATCTCACCTGGTAGAAGACTTGATAATTACATAAAATAACATAAATTATATCCTAAGCTATGATGTGATGGCTATAAATGATTGCTGAGATGATCAGGCTAAGTTTCACAGGAGAGCTGGGAATTGAATGTGGCCTTGGAGGGTAGCCTCAATTTCTGTAGGATTAAGGGACGAGAAATTTTGATTTCTTCCCATTTAATACTTTTGGGGTGTAACAGATATCTTTGGTGTCTGCTCACCTACGTTCCTTTCAATAAATGCTACTTTTTTCTATTTTTTTCTTTCTTCTCCTCTCTCCCTACCCTTTTCCTTCCTTATTCTCCTTCTCCTCCTGTTCCTCCTTCTCCTTCTTCCTCTCTCTCTCTCTCTTTTCCTTTTTCTAGATTGGCAAATGAACTCAGGGCCTTTGAACTGGGTTACACCTCCAGACTTTGGCCCCCACTCTTTATTTCAAGTCAGTCTTCTAAGTTTTCCAGGCTGGGTCAACCTTGCAGTGCAGTATTCCTGCCTCAACCTACCAGAGTACTGGGATTACAGGTATGAGTCACCATACCTAGCTATTGTCATTTTCTTTTTACCTTGTGGTGCTAGGGGTTGAACTCCAGGCCTACCACATGCTAGGCAAACTTCTACCACCAAGTTCCTGAGAAGTCATTTTTTAAAAATGGCTATCACCTCTTGTTCCAATAGGTTAGGCAAAATGTAACCCATGGAATGTCAACCTCTGGTGTGGTTTGACCAGTGAAGGAAGTGTAGAAACATGGACTGAGCCAATCAGAGTCTCCTTCTTGACAGTTTTAACACAGGGACATGGAAATTAAAGGATACCATATGTAAGTCAAAGTTGGGAAGTAAAAAGGGTGATACTGAATCACCCAAGAGCATAAGCACTTTCTGGTTTTAGAAAGTGACTTGGAGTTAACAGACTATAGACCTGCTTCTTCGCTAAAATTATGTCATTAAGTTATATGGGCATGATGAGTGGAAATAGTAACAAAGTTTATATATATATATATATGTATATATGTATATATACATATATATATATATATAAACTTTTGTGTTTCAGTTATGAAAATCTCCTGGCATAAGACTTTCCATGAAAGTCTTGTGAGAACCACCCCTCCCCTGCAAAGGAAAGTCATTTTGATATTTATAAGGTGGACATTGCCCTTAATTTGTATGCAAAGGAACCAAAAAATAACACATTAACCAGAACTCCCAGTTTATTTTTCTATTGCCTGGACTCCTTTCTTTCTCTTTCCATTCTTCCTGTCTTACAGATGAAATGAGAGCAATGAGAAATTTAAGGTGAGAAATAAAATCAAACCAGGGGTAGAGTTAACACAAAACTGTAGCTAGGAGATGATCTACAAATCTGATTCTGGGCTGCTGAGGAGCTGGGAAATACATGGTTCAGAGTGACGAGTTTGGTATTTGTAAGACAGAAGTGAAGCAGATGAGACCCCACAGAAATTTCTTTCATGGGTCTTTACAAAGGGAACACTGAGTATCTTCAACCAGCAAATTATAGGTAGCGGTTCCTTAGATAATCCTGTAAAATGGAGACTATATTGCCAAACATCTTCCTGAAGAGGGGATTCTATGTTTTGAGTATGCACATATCTGTTGCCCTGATTTGATAGAAGGCAAAAAATTCAAGTGGGAAAAACAACAACACACTTGCAAGAGTAGATGACCTAATAGTCCTTTGGGCAATCTTTGATGAATAGCATTCCTCCCACCTGTGCTTCGATAAGAATTTTTATGAGTAGAGAGTGTTTATCCTGAAGGGCAGAAATCTGATGCAGCTGATTAACAGCATTGCATATTTCTGACATTTTCCTATTTGGACAATCAGTTAGGGGCCAGGTTAGTGTCATTTTCTGGAAGCAAGAAGCCAAAGCTAGAGGGGCCAACAACCAAAAGTCCTTCAGTTTAGCAAGAGGTCACAGTTGAACATCCATGCAGTTAGGGCCCTGCTGGTGAGGTCACAGAGGCCTGTGGGAGGCCAGCCATTTCCTATTTATTTTGGTCTACCATGGTCTCCACTGTGTGCATTTTGAGGATGGTCTCAGGAGTGTATCTAAGTGTGGATGATTGTTTACAGCTGAATAATTTTTAACATTTATTACCAGTTTCTCCACTTTCCTAAAATTATGGTAATATAGTATTTATTTTATCTATTTTTGAATGTGTTAGATATTTAAATATTGAATACTGAATGCCTGGCCCTTGTCTACTCAGGAAGAGGTGACGAAAGTACATGAGGAAAATATCATATAAAGTTTTATTTGACAAGCTGATTTATTTAAAAATCAACAAAGAGGTCAGGCATGGTGGTGCATGCCTATAATCCCAGCACTTGGGAAGCTGAGGCAGGAGTATTATTTTGAGTCCTAGACTACCCTGGATTACCAAGTGAATTCAAAGCCAGCCTCAACTGCATAAAGAGACCCTGCCTCAAAAAGACAAAAAAACAAAACAAACAAACAAAAAAACAATCAACAAGGAGGCTGATGGAAATTCAGGAAATTTCACATTTATATTAACTTTTAATGAGACCATGTTGGTTTCTTTAAAATCTGCATTACCTGTGTAAAGAAATCTATTCATGAGAAATTCAATCTATAAATTCAGCAATAGAGCCAATTATTCTTATCCCACAGAGGCCATTTTTAATGAGCTTTTAAAACCCAAGATAGTTAACTTTAGGAATATAAAACTTTATTTTCAACACATATTTCTTATATTGTCAATTGAAAGAATTCATCGATCACCTGCTGGACTAAATTAACTGGTAAATGACTGAGACATTAATGAATAAAACAACAGTGTTAATATTTTCATTGGTAAATTTTATACTTACATATATTAGGCATACTTGCAAATAATCATTTTATTGCCTGAGGTTTTAATATATAACTTATTTATAAAGTAAAAATATATAAATTCCAATTGGTTCACTTTATCTTTTTGGTTAAGTTGTAAAAGGTGAAAGTGTAATTGGCCTAATGAATCATTATCAACCGTCCGGCCAGGATTTTAAGGTCAAGCTGTGTAGGGTGCTGGCAGCCTATGATTAGTTTTCCACTTGGATCCTTTCAGTGACCACCACTTACTAAAAGAAAACCCCGAGGCCACAACAAGGCATGATTGCATGCATCATGATGGACATGTGCCATATTAGAAAACTTCTAATCTTTCTTACAGTGAACAGTGAGGTTGCTGCTGTGCTGAGGACTGAAGCCAGGGGCTTGTGCATGTCAGGGAAGTGCTTTGCCAGGGCTTTACCAGCCCTCACTGTACATCCCTCTTACACAGCTTCTTGGATTTGTCCACTTTGTTAATTTCTAGAAAAGTAACCATTGACTCAAAAGATGAAAAAATATTAATTTTGGTACTTATCCTGGCATATTTCTATCATATTTTTCTTGATCTGCCATATTTCATTTGATAAATACCATGAATATAATACTTCCTCTTTTAACGTGTGAAAACATAGAATACATAAGTCGCTCCCTCTTTTTCAGTGAACCCAGAGACTCAGGCAGGACAGGCAAATGTTCTACACCCAATAGTTTCACTTTTGTAATCAACTCACAGCCGTGTTCTGTTTCTTGTTCTTCTGTAGAACTGCTTATGACTCAATTTTAATGTTATTTTGAGAAAAATTCATCTCTCTGTAATGTCTTTTACTTACAAAAAAAAAAAGGAAAAAAAGTTAGGGCAGCTTGACTGGTGTAAGGGTAGCTAGAGTCAGAGAGAGAGAGAGAGAGAGAGAGAGAGAGAGAGAGAGAGAGAGAGAGAGAGAGAGAGAGAGAGACAGGCAAACAAAGAGACAGAGACAACAAGATTGGCACAGGCCTGTAACCTTACCCCACTCAGAAGGTTGAGGCAGGAGGATCACTGTTTCAGGCCAGCAGGGCTATAGAGTGAGTTAAAGCCAGGAGTAATTTGCAAAACAGTTTAACAAACCGGTGTTGAGGTGGCCCTAGGGCTGACAGATCTGGTAAGGTCAGCTGTTCTCTTCTCTCAGAAGTCTCTATTGGTATCTCCATCCCATCTGGCCTGTGTGAATGACCCTGCTGTCTCAGCCAGTCCTTGCTCATTCTTCCCATCCAACTTTTCCTCTGTTTTTACTTGATAATTCATGTGGAGTGGAGCTTTTCAAATTTGAGGGAAGAGTCACCTGGACACTTGTTGAAAGTTTAGATTCTTGCATCTTGACCCTTGAGACTGTAATTCGGAAGAATCTTTTTTTTTTTAATTTTATTTTTTTGAGACAGGGTCTTGCTATGTAGTTCATGCTGGCCTGGGCTCACTGGAGTAGCCCAGGCTGGCCTCGGACTCACAGCAGTCCTCCTGTCTCAGGCTCTCTGAATGCTGGGATTACAGGTATGAGTCACCATGCCTGGTTCAAAAATCTGTTTTTAATAAACTCCTCAGGCGATTCTGATGCTGGTCCACTTTGAGAAAAATTGCTTTGGGAATGTGATGGGCACTTTTTGGATGAGAGGAAATCAAGTCGAGAACTTTTTATTTAGAAAACACTGCTTAGTTGCTAGGCAAGGTGGCAAGAATTTGTAATCTCAGCTACTCAGGTCTGTGGTGAGATGATCTCTTGGTCAGAGTTATTCAGGGCCAGCCTAGACAACATAAGGAGCCCAGGACTTAAAAAAAAAAAATTACATATGTTGATTGTGCTATTCTTTGTTCCAGTGTGGGTCTCATGAAACAATTTTCTCCCCCCACCCCAAGATAGGGTCTTGCCATGTAGGTCGGGCTGGGTTTGAACTCATGATTCTTCTGCTTCAGCCTCCTGAGTGCTGGGATGACAAGAGCGCATCAGGCTCAGCCATGAAATAACCTTCTTACAGAGGGTATGAAGATTTGTTTCCCAGACCAAGATGCTACTTGTCCTTGTGTTTTCTTACTAAAATTTTTGTTGATTTGTTTGTTTTGAGATGGGAGTCTCATTATATTTCCCAGGCCGACCCCAAACTCTGGATCAAAGAATCCTCCCGTCTCAGCCTCCTTCCAAATTGGGATTATGAGCACCTGCCACTATCATGCTTACTGTTATGTTTTTAGTTAAGTATCTGTCTCCTCATCTGCCATTTGTAGCCTCCCTTTTTCTTATGGTCTTATTGGGTAGAGTCTTTTGAGAACCCTCTTTCTTCTGTTCCTACTTTGGGAAACAGTGTTTTGGAGTCATGTGCCATGACCAGGCCAGGCAGGTGGTGCGGAGGTCTTTTGGCTATCTGCCAGGGACCTGGCCAGGCCGATGTTATCTGGGCTAATTAGAGCCTGGCTTTGCCTTGAAGGTTCAGACACCCTAATTTTGTCCACAAACACAATCAGATCTGGTCTGCGAGCAGATTTACATTAACCAAACTCATAGCACTGGATGTACTCAACCAGCAGCCATGTATTTGTTTCCAGTCAGAAAAGGAACTAGAACATTTGACTGCACAGGGTCTCCCCACACACAGATGGTTTGGGAAGCCCCACTGTATCTGAAGTTTGCTGTGTGTGTAAGAAATCAGAATAAGGGAGGTTAAATATATAATTTACTTTCTAAATACCTTGGGGCTGGTTCATTAACCTCAACTGAGATAACCTCAGTACTTTGCTGACCACTTATGCCTTCTGAGGGATACATTTATTTTGTCAACTTGTTAATGCATACAATTAAATTTTATTCAACAGGAAATAATTTTCTCTCTTTAAAATAGCCTTGCCTCCTCCTATTTCCTTTTGTGCCTTTTTAAAAAAAATTACAGGCAAGTCTAAGTCATACGTGTTAGTCTATTTTCTGTTGTTAATAATCCAGTGTCACAGACTGGATATGTAATAGAGAAAAGAAGTTGATTGTGCCTTACAGATTGGCTAGGTTGATGGCCTTTTTACTAGCAGAATCCCGAGGCAGTTTACAGCATTACATGGCAAAAAACGAGAGGGCACATGTCTTGTCTGATCTCTGTCCTAATTATTAAGCCACCAGTATTCTTCTAGAGCTCTCACTTGTTGTGTGCGATCCTCTTGCAGGGCCTTACTGCTAGGCATGAGAGTCAAGCCCTCTACCACTGAGCTGTGTCCACAGCTGTACTGCTCACTTCCTGTCTCTCAAGAAACCTTACTTTCAATAAAAAGCTTTGTTGTCCAATATGGTGCTCATTAGCCATATGTGGCTCCTTAAATTTTTGAAGAATTCAGTTTCTTAGTCATACTAACCACATTTCAAGGACTTAACAGCCACATGGTGCTAGAGGTTACATTTAGACAGCGCAGGTCCAGAACATAGTCATCACAGCAGAAGGTTCTGAGAGCCACTCGGACTATTAAAAGAAACCAGAAGATATTCATATACTTTATAGTCTGTGTCAAAGGCAGAAAACATGGCACATTTTAACTGCTTTGATTTTGGGGGGAAATCTAATACTAGTAAGATGTGACACTTTTAATTAAACCCAGTGATACATAAAGGTGAAGTGGGCAGGGCTTTGCTGCTACAATCCCACCCTTGTACTTCTTCCTCAGATCCTGATATTGTTCAGTTTCTTAGGACTCTTAGGGCCGGGCTGCAAGTAGCAGAAACACCCTCTGACTAGCCCAAGCCAAGATGGGGATTCAGTTCAAGGTTGCCAGAGCATTCAAGGACAAGAATTCAGCTAAGCTTCTGGAATAACTGGAACCAAGACCTTAGTATTATCAGCACTCTATCCGTTCCTCTCGTGCATCTGCCTCATTTTGATTTTTCTCTGAAGATTGGTTTACACTGCTTTTTCTATTCCACAATACAAGTGTGACTGTCAAAAGCTCCCGAGATTACATTTCCTCAATACACAATCAAAAACCAGCCAGGCTGAGGTCAGACCACTTCAGTGCTCATTTCAAACAGCTCTGGGAAAACACTCATTGACCTACCTTGGCTCAGGTGTTTACTCCTAGTCCAACTGGCCATATGTACAGGGTAGGAGCAGGAGCCAAGCAGAGAAACGGGGTTTGGGTAGCCCAACCCCATGGCAGCCACTCAGTGTTCACTGTACCATTCGGTAGTCATTGCTCCCCATTTTGGTCCTGTGCCTGAGTTTTCCTTACTTAATACTGTTTCTTCACTCTCATGTTTAATGAAAGTTTATCTCATGTTCCACTACAACAGAACTTTGCTAGATGACTAATTAATGCCATATAGACAACAAACTGTAGCAAAGATTTCAGAGAAAGCTAGATTATCAGTTTCCTCAGTGTATTGATAGGGTAAAATTGCCTACTTTGAACTATTGTCAAGATTTAGAGACTGGTAATAATAAGCAATGATAACGTTTATTCCATTCCATGTAACACATTTTCAGTTTAATAGGGTATTAATGGAATAAAATATCTTCATGCACTATAAAACATAATGCAGTGAGGGAGACAGAAACTTTTAGTGACCCTCTAGTCATATAACATAAACTTTTATACCTTTAAAAAATACATTCAAATTGATCCTGCCTAGAATTCAAATTCAAAACTCAAGTATAATGTTTGTCACATTCAAAGAGTAAAATTATCAAGCTGTGTGATCCTAGATACAAGTCTGTGCCAGTTTCCTCCTGTCTAAAATGGGATAATAATAGTCACCACTTTACTGCGTTGTTATAAGTATTGAGTTACTATGTGTAAAGTACTTAGAATCGAGCCTAACAAAATTAAGTACTATGAAAATGTTAACACTCTTTAATCTTTCTTAAACTTCAGGTTGCAATATATCAGTAGTGACTGAAATACAAAGGGACAGAACAGAATATAATATCAGAGAGCATTGCATGTAGTTATGGTAGTTATTATGGGTTGCAATAAATGCACCCAACTTGTGAGTTTCACTGTTCAGTCTTTCTGAGTAATCTGAATCAGTCCGTATTGCTTGAGTACACACCAAGAAGAGTGAGGAAATGAATGGAAACTCCACTGATAGTGGTCAGGTACTTTGGGTTCTAACCTGTTCTGCCACAGATGAGCAATGTGGTTCAGTAAGTGAACAAACCCTGCCTCAACTTCCCCTATTGTTAAGGAAGTGAATTTTAGCACATATAGTATGTAATACATGAAGCACTCTGAACTAGTTGAGTCCAGCACTACTAATTAGACATTTCTCAACTTGTGTGTTAAAAATCATAGCCTGGCAACATTGTAAGGCTAATTATGACTTTTTTTCCCCTAGACATAGACTCAAAAAGTCTGGTATGTGATAAATCAAATCTGGCCAAACTTCTAAACACACACAAAAGTCCTAGAATTGGCAATGAAATACACTTATTGTGACTGTTACATGATCTTATTCTTTCTTCTTTTTTTTTTTTTTCAATTTACATTTCTTATACAAAGTTTTTCTATTTTACCCTTTCTGGCTGTTTTGTGTTATTCTTTCCTTCTAATTTCATAAAGCCTAAGATAAAACTGAAAAAGTGTTGGGACACTTCAGAGAGAGATTAGGTTTTTAAACATCTGGTTTTCATCTTTTTTAAGGCATGAAAAAATGAGACAAGGAAACTTGACGATTCACTACTGACTCGGCAGGTAAGAGGAAATGCTTCAGGGGAGATGGCCTAGTCAGTGAAGGAAGGAACTTTGCACTGGCAAGGACTATAGTACTAAACAAACATGGGAGAGTGAAATGTACGGGGGAGGGGGGGCAGGAAAGAGAAAGAGCAAAGTGCTGTGCAGAAGTTAAAGAGCATCCCATCATCATCATCATATCTAACTCAAGTTCATAAAATAATAAAACGAGATGGAAAAGAAATGGTTGAGAATCTTTGGTGAAGTTCAAGGACCTTCCACCATTTGACTTGCTGCTAAAAAAAAAGTCTTTCATGCAAATTCATTGGTCATTGTTGTGGAAGATGAAGGAAGAGGCTGGGATACCAGGCTACAAGGGCTCTATTCTTCAGAAAGGAGCAGATGTAAACAAAACCACAAACCAGTGTTTGTGTGTCAATTAACATTTCTTCCCCATTCTTTATACACATAATTTATGTCACATTTTTCACGTTTTCCTACACTTTCTCGGTTTCATATTCCTTATTTATTCTTCATATTGTTTTTAATTAAATGTGAAAGCATTTGCCTCCAAACTACCAGGTGACAGGACAAAGGTGAGCTTCACCTTTGTGATCTCTCAGTTCGTGATTTCTATTATTACCAGGCAGCCATAACTATTGGAAGAAAGATCTGAATACCTACTAGCACCAGTTACTTCAGGTTTTTCAGGGATGTGCTCGCTACTACCTCGTACATAATGGAAGATCAAACAATGGATAAACCCACTCCCCTAGTTATGTGGAGACACGCACCCTCTCACAGAGGTCTAACTCGGCTCTTACTAGGGGGGTTAGTAGGAGGCCGTGTGAACTCCATTTAGTAGCTATGTACTGACCCAGTACTTAAATTGACTTTTCACCATCGACAACATGAACCAGTATGTGTGAAACCACAACATTCATTACTTTCTAGTGCTTATTTTTCTCAGGTCTGTATTTTCCATGATTGTTTAATTCTGTTTCTGAGACAGAAAACTATTATTTGCTTTTAGTGTTTTAAATTTTACATTATACAATAAATTTTACTGATAGTTTCTGAAAATCCTTAAACAGCCCTAGAAAACTGGGGCAAAAGGGGCCCTCATTTGCATTGGATCTATGTAAATGCAGTCTGTTCAGTTTCATTTGCGGTCAAACGCGTACCTCTGAGGCCAAGACCTTGGGAATTCAAGGGCAAAGTGAATTTTAATGTGCTGCACTTCGACTTTGATGAATAGCTGGGAAAAAAATGCCCTTAAAGCTTGAATTGTTCTAACCAAATCTTCATGTCACTATTTCTCAAACCATTACACAGTACATACAATCTCAAGCACCAAAAATCTTTTAACTCAAAAACAGATTCCTGAAAACAGCAAAATCAAAAGAACAAGGAGGATAACGCATTTGATTTCTCAAAAACCTATTCTGCGTCCAATTTATTTTGGTTAAGTCCTCTGGACATGCAAGTCATTTTATGGCCGATTAAATGACTACTAGACATTTATCATTAAACACAGTTTTGCAATCACTTTTTTCCTCCCCTTCCTTCTTAGATCAGTCATCTTGGTTTCTAAAAATTGTTTCTTCTCGCTAGTCACAAGAGCCAGGTGCCAAAAGCTGACCAGTTGCCAAGTTTCAGTACTGTACAGTCTTCCTCCTAGGCCTTGCCAGTCCAGGCCTTGCGAATATTCTCGAGGTCAGAAAATCTAACCCCCCAGACTCGCAGATGCTGTCTCCCCCACCAGCCCTCCACAGAACATCATTATCTGTGCCGAGCTTCTGTCTCTATGGCAATAACAGATGGGAAGTACTGTGGAATTATTCATGTTCAGAAAAGGAGGCAGTCAAGGAGGGGAAGGTGGGGGCGGGAGAGGGCCACGACCTGAGAGCACAGGGCTGGGGCGCGGAGAGGCTCCCGAGCCTTGGGGAGGCTCCTGGTGAGAAGAACGGAGAAATCTGGGAGCACAAGGTTTTCCCCAGTGGGCTCACTCTAAATGTGGACCCCCTTTGGGCAGCCCTCAGTAAAAAAAAGGAGAAACTGGACAAAAATAAGGACAAAGCTCGAGTCTCCTGAAGTCTGTGCAAAGCCACTGGGTGGACTATTTCAGTTCCTGATCTTGCGGCGGGGTGAAGAAAAGGGGATTTCTTGGGGTTTCGAAAGCTGACGCGGCCCGCGGCGGCGTTCAGGGCGCCGAGCCGAGCGGCCCTCCGCGCCCGCAGCCCAAGCGGGGGTCGGGGCTGCCCTGGCCGCGCCCCCTCGGCTGCACACGCCGAGCCTCCAGAGGCCCGGAAGCGCTGTGGAAACATGGCCTTCCCTCCGGCTCCTCGCGGGGCCGGGGGCCGGGAGCCGGGGGCCGGGAGCCGGACCCGGCGCAGTGCTTCCTCCCGGCCCCGCCGCGGCCCAGGGCGGATGGAGAGCAGGCGGGCAGGCGGGCAGGCGGCGGGCGGGGCGCCGGGCGCCGACAGCTGGCAGCGCAGCCGCGGGCGGAGGCCCCACGGGGCGGGGGGGCGGCCGGGGGCGGGGACGTCTCGCGGCGGCCGCGGCTCAGGGCCAGCCGGGGCGCGCGGAGGGCGGCCGCCGCCCAGTCACCTCCGGGGCGGGCGCCCGGCTGCGGCCCAGGGGAGGTCGCCCGCGCCTGACCCCGGGCGGCGGCGCTGGGCGGGCCGCCCTCGCCGGCCCCTGGGGTCGCGCACAGTGCACCGCGCGGCCGCCCCGCCCCCACCCCGCTTCCCCTTCTCCCCAGAGCGCTGCGACCGAGCGGCCGGGGCGCCCCCGGCTCTGGCCAGAGCCCAGAGCCGCGGGTGGGGCGAGGGCGGGGCGCGGTGGCCCCAGACAGCCGGCTGGGCGACTCGAGGAAGGAAGGAGGGAGGGAGGGAGGAGGGAGCGAGGAGGCAGGCGGCGGTGGGGGTGGGGCGGGAGGGAACATCCTGTCTGCGCCATGCACCGCAGACAGCGTCGCGCGCCAGCCGCCCAGACGGCGCGCGGGGCTCGGCGCGCGCGTGTGGGGGAGGGGCGCGCGCGTGAGGCGACAGGTCGAGGCTGCCCTGAGGAGCCACAGTAGGCCAGACGGCGCGCGCTCCCGAGGGGGGCTGGAGCCGCGAGGTGGCGGTGGCGGCGCGCGCGGCCGGCGCTGCTGGCTCGGTCCCCTGCCCTCCTCCTCCCCGCCGCCCTCGCTCTCCCCCGGGCGGCCGGAGACGGCGGCGGCGTCTGCGGGAAGCCGTGTGTCTCCGCAGTGACGTGGGCGGGCCGAGGCTCGGTGACGTCAGAGGGCTGTGTGTAGCGATGTGTGTGGGGCTCGGAGCCGCGCCGGCACAGCCGAAGGGAGCGGGCGAGCGGCGGCGGCGGCGGCGGGCACAGGTGCGGCCCCAGCTCGCGCGGGGAGGCGGGGGGCGCGCGGCTTCTGGGGCGCCCGGCTGCTCGCGTGGCAGCGGCGAGTTCAATCCGGTGGCGTTTCCCCGGGCGCGGAGGCCAGAGCGGGGTTGGATGCGCCGGTCCCGGGTGGGCTCGCGGCCAGGCGGCGCGCGGGCGGGGGTCCCAGGGCGGCCCGCACCTCGCTGACCCGGGCAGCGCGCGCCGGCTCGGGCGGCGCCGCACTTGACCGGAGCCTCTGGGACCCCGCGATTTGGGCGCCGCCCCCGCCCGTCTGCGCTCGGCGGGCATGACCCGGGTTGGACCTGGGCGGCCGGCGCCGGCGGCGCGGGGTCCCGGAGTGGCGCCCTTTCGCCTGCGGTCCCCAGTGGGGTCAGGCTCCTGGCTCGGGCGGGGGGAGGTGTGGGCTCGGGCGCGGAGGTAGCAGCCTAGAACTTCGCGGGGAGAGGGCGCGCGGGGCTTTCCACGGCCCTCCCCGCAGCCCCCGCAGCGGGGCGGTGCTGGAGGGCGCGCGGGGTTATCCCAGGCTCCCGGGTGGTGGCTGGGGGACTCCTCCGCCTACTTCCTTCCACCTTCTTCGCAACCCCCGGATGTCCCGGGTCCCGGGTTCGCGGTCTTAACCCTGTAGGTTAAAGATGGGTGGGTGGCTTTGCGTGGGCGGAGCGCTTCGGGGTTTGGGGGCTCCCCCCATTCTAGGTCGTGCCTCTTGCCCTCTTCCTTGCCCTGCGTAGGCTGAGGTGTCCCTGTGGTGGCGAAAGTCTGTGCGATGGCTAGTGGCCTTCGCCCTTAATCCTTTGGGTTTGTTTTAAGGTAAATCGCTGGGAGTTTGGAAAGCACAAAATTCTGTTTATTGTATTTCATTTGGATATTCTCTGAAGAAGGAAGTGGAAGAAGTATCTTTTCTTTTTCTCTTCCTCCATTTGCATTCTTTGTGAGAGGGCTGTCTGCCTTGTGCTTTTTGTCCCGGATTAATCTTGTTCAAGGATGGAGATTCCCAGGCATGGAGTCTTCAGCTTTTGGTTTCCTTTAATCAAATTCACTAACCCTTTTAAAGGGAAAGTTAATTTTTACCTACAGTCATTCCAAAAAAAATAGGATACATTGGCTAGACGAATTAATGCTCTTGAGATTGTAACTTAGTTACATATGGTGGCTATATTAACAAATTTTTTGGTGGGGTGGCGAAACCAGACTCCTTTTTTTTAAAATTAGGAAATGAAATACGGTAGTGGATTACTTTTTAGTTTAAGTGACACAACAGAAATCTTGTACAAACTTTTGTTTAAGGTGCTCTGTATAAGGTTCTTCATACTCTCAATTTGAGTAGCCTTCCACTTTTTGAGGGATATTTTTGCTCTGTTTACCCACCTTCTGAATTGCTTTCCTATTTAAATGAAGGTTCTTGTGGTTAACTGGTGCTAGTTTTAAAGAAATCACTCAAGTGTCACCTTTGGTAAAGTGAACTCAGTGTAAGATTAAGAAATTGGTTTGAAACCGACCCTTTGGCCTCTGGAACAAATTCAAATGTAATTCTCCCATCCCCCTTCTCTTCCAGATTCATTAAAAGAAGAATGAACCATAATCCTTGAAGATAACTGAACAATTTTTCCTTAAGTATAATTTTTGATGATAGAAGTCCAGGTGGAGATTTGTGCAGGTCTTCTGTTTGTCCACCAAGACCAACAGACCCCTTCTTAACTGTCTTTAGTGGTAGAAATTTAATTTGGTTGCATCTTTTTGACTTGTGTTTGAATCTAGGTTTTATGGCACAGTAATGGCATGAACTTTACACATGCTTTATTTTAAAAAGGCAAAACAACCATTGCATTGAACTTGGATGCCTTGAATTGAGAACTTATTAACTTTGTTTTATATACATCTGAAGAACTCCAGAAAACAAAAGCTTCCTTAAAAGTGTGCCTCAAGATTATATTCTTAGTTATTAGAAGCAAAACAAGAAATTTTATAGCATTTGCAGAAAATTATACTAGGATATAAGCGCCAAAACAAAGTTGCAAAATCTGTTGAGTAGGATTTCTCTTTGGAGATTTAAAATTTTCTATGAGTAATTTATAAGTATATGTAAATATTCTTTCTTCAAAGAAGCAACTAAATAACAATGCAAATAGACATAGTTGTTTAAGTAGTGTAGCAATGGAAAACCTTCAGACAAGTCTCTCCTTGGCTCAGGGCTCCAATAAAAAACTGAACATGATGGAAGATGATGGCAGCCCACCAGTGAAAAAAAAGATGACAGATATTCATGCAAATGGAAAAATGATTAATAAGGTGCCAACTGTAAAGAAGGAACATTTGGATGATTATGGAGAAGCACTGATGGAAACTGATGGAGAACATGTCAAGCGAACGTGTACTTCCCTGCCTGAATCTTTAAATTTAAATCCCAGTTTGAAACACACATTGGCACAATTCCATTTAAGTAGTCAGAGCTCTCTGGGTGGACCAGCAGCATTTTCTGCTCGGTATTCCCAGGAAAGCATGTCACCCACTGTATTTCTGCCTCTTCCATCTCCTCAGGTTCTTCCTGGCCCACTGCTCATCCCTTCAGATAGCTCCACAGAGCTCACCCAGACTGTTTTGGAAGGGGAGTCTGTTTCTTGTTTTCAAGTTGGAGGAGAAAAGAGACTGTGCTTGCCCCAAGTCTTAAATTCTGTTCTCCGAGAATTCTCACTTCAACAGATAAATACAGTGTGTGATGAATTATATATATATTGTTCAAGGTGTACCTCAGACCAGCTTCATATCTTGAAGGTCCTGGGAATACTTCCATTCAATGCTCCATCCTGTGGGTTGATCACGTTAACTGACGCACAAAGGCTGTGTAACGCTTTATTGCGGCCGCGAACTTTTCTGCAAAATGGTAGCATACTTCCTGCTAAAAACTCTTTGGCCCAGTTAAAGGAAACTGGCAGTGCCTTTGAAGTGGAACATGAATGCTTGGGCAAATGTCAGGGTCTGTTTGCACCTCAGTTTTATGTGCAGCCTGATGCTCCATGTATTCAGTGTCTGGAGTGCTGTGGAATGTTTGCACCCCAGACGTTTGTGATGCATTCTCACAGATCACCCGACAAAAGAACTTGCCACTGGGGCTTTGAATCAGCTAAATGGCATTGTTATCTTCATGTGAACCAAAAATACTTAGGGACACCTGAGGAAAAGAAACTGAAGATAATTCTAGAGGAAATGAAGGAAAAGTTTAACATGAGAAATGGAAAGAGAATTCAATCCAAGGCAAGTTTTTTTTAAAAGACAATGTTTAATGATAGTGGTTTATTTTGAAATCAGAATTCTGTATTCATATGACTTGCATGTTTTTAAGAAACTTAACAACCAAAGCACTGTTCAAAGTCGTGTTTGCACTGGAAATTTAGTATTTTCCTTATTTCGCTCATTTGACTGTCCAGCCTATGAGAGAAGGCTAATTCCCATTTTACAGATAAAGCAAACAAAGTCCAGAGGTAAATGGCTTTCCCAAAATTATATAGCCAAAATTGGAGGAGTTTTGGACTTCAAGTTTTGATCTGTTGTCTCTTTCACACATCCTGCTTCTTGATGACAAATCTCTTGTTTTTGTAGGACTCAGTTTATACTTTGTTGTTATTGTGTCATCTTATTGGCAAATGATATGACAGCCAAGCCATTCTTGTGGGCTCTTAAGACAGCATTTTTTTAAGGGTACATCTATGACTCCTCATGTTTCTATACTTAGATATTTAGCTTTGATTAGTGTTGGAAACAAGTAGAGAAGATATTTGAAGAATTTGTGATTCTAGAAACAAAAATGTTTTTTTTGAAGAGGTTTTTTAAATAGTGCCAGCTAGAATGAAATTTAGATTAGTAACGTTAACAACCTACCAGCAAAGAGATACTAAACTTAACTATTTTTCCCCACTGTGTTAGTGTAGGCTAAGCTAATATTTTTCCAATTAAGATTGAGTAAAGATGAGATTTGGATTTTTAAATCAGTTTGAACTGGTTGTGTTAAATGATTTTTCACTTGATTTAATTCATACATAACATCAATAGCTAATGATAAGTGTTGAAAATGTGTCAAGCATTGCTTTTGAGCAGTTTTACATTATTTTTACAACAAAAAGTTGGCCATGTTTTAATAACTTTAAAATTTTTCCTGCTAGTTTTGATTTCTTGAAATAGCTCTGTCCTGCTTCACAGCAGAAATGACTGAGACATATTAAATGACCTACTGCAGGTCGTTCCCAGCAAACTTGGGGCTTGTATTGGAATTTAAGATTAGATGTTCTGGGCTTTAGATGTCACGTTGCTTGGAAGGTTTTGAGGGAAATTTAGTCAAGTGTAGTTTCAGGACACAGGTTTGTTTCTGAAGCAATGAAGACACCTTTAGACTCTCATTTAAGGTAATTTGCTGTTTTCTGTTCTCCCAAGAGTTTGTTGAATTCCTTGCCAGTGGGAACTATATTCTTCAGCTTCACTTATTGATTTGTTTTAAAATTGTTTTAAATTTCAAGTCATGCAAAAAAAAAATGTAAAACTAGGCTTATAGTTGTATTTAATGTACAGGGCAGACTTTTTGCTCAGAGGTGATCTATATTTCCACAAGGAGAAATACCCATTTAGATACTTAGAATATCTTGGTACCAACCCCAAGCTCATTAGAGGCCTGAGGCTTACATGTCTGTCGGTAGCCACATTATTTGCAGATATATCTCTTTATTACTCTTGACATAAGCACTTTTGGAATAAACTACCTTGTCTGTGTTCCCCTCTGTGGGGAAAATAAAATCCAAAAACTGGTTTGTGTGGGGTGTTCCTAACTGAAACTGAATGTATTAAGATTTAGCTAAAATTCAAACCATCTTTCATGTAGGCTGTATTCTCTTGACTGTTCTAGAATTTACTAATTTGAATGCATTTTTGGGTTTGTCAAGGTGTGTGAGGTTTATTATTTCCTCTCTTTGCTATGCTTTTTAATATTTTTTTAGTGTTTTCTTTAGTTTTATGGTGGTGTTTTGATATTCTAATTTTATGTAAATTGAAGAGAATTTAAGAACATTTCCAATAATTTAACATTTAAGAAACTGTCTTTTTGGCTCATTTTGTGTGTATATACTTGAGGTTTTATCTTTGTACCTGCCACAGCACATCTTACCATTTATTCCTCAAAACACCGGGAGGTAGCCCCCTGCCCACACAGTACTGAAAATTGAACCCAGGGCCTTTGCACTGAGCTACAGCAATTTATTCATTTATTTGTAAAATTTGAGACAGTGTCTAAGTTGATTGCTTGCCCAGACTGGGCTTGGACGTGGCATCCACCTGCTTCAGCCTCTCAGAGTGCTGGAGTTCCAGCTAGGGTGCAGCTGAGCCCATAGGTAGATTTTTGAAGGTCTATAATGAGAGTGGGTTAGAATACTTCTGTCTAATGAAAAATTTGTCCCAGATGGGTAACATATTCATGGCTGTATAATTGATAGATTGTGAATTGGTTGTTGAATGCAGCAGGTCTTCTGACGTGAAGTCTAGAAATTTTCTGTACTTTGCCTAGAAGCAGAAACTTCTTGATTCCATATAAACCTGCATATTTATGTATATAATATATACTCACATATATAATTATGTATCATATAATATGTAACATATACATTGAGGTATTTAATTGGGAAAGGGAAAAGGAAGGAGGTAGTCCTTGGTTGGGGAAAATTTTTCATTATCATCGATGAGTCAGTGAGTTGTTTGCTACACAAACCAAATTGACCAGAGGAAGGTCATTTTAAAAAGTCAAATCTGGCTTTTCCTTTTTTAAAGAAGACTCTGCCAAGTCTATTAAACTATTATGTAAAAGACTTTATGTTTAGTGTGAATGTAATTTAATAAGCTTATATAGTTTATATAGTCAAAGTACTATTTTTGAGTTAAAACACTGAAATTCAATAGACAATTGTTTGAAATGTGGCAACTTAATTATTTTAAAGGATGGACTTATTTACATAGCTACTTATTTGCATAGCTAATAGCTATGTTAATTTGCTTAGTTAAGTGCTATATTTGGATGGCAGTTGTATAGGGTCAGTGTTCTGAGTGAAGAACTGAATTTATTCTTTGTGGAAACTAAAGTTGTATTTTGAACTCTTACTCAGGTCATAAGAAAGATACTTGGTATTAGACCTGTTTTGCAGTATAGCATTATGAGATTATCCCATATGAAGTTTTTGCGTTTTTAATTAGAGAAATGGCTGTTTCATTTTATAGGATACAAATATATGCAAAACTATCTTATTATTTCTTTTTCATGTCTGCAGTGGGTATTCCATTAAATATTAGAGAAGATTTCTATCTGTGGGAAAACGTTGCTAAGCAAATTGATCATTTATAAATGAAATTTGAAGGGTAGTGTCTACTTAAGATTATTTTCAAGACCTTTAGAAGAGAAGCCATGTGTATAGTAAGCTGATAACAAAATCATAGGTGATTCTTCACTGTGACAGTATGACTGACCATCTCTATTTAAAGTTATGGATAGTGTATACCATTAAAATATATCAAAAATTAGATTCCTAAAATTCAGATGGGACTACTCATCAGTAAATAAACTACTGTTCTTTTCGTGTAAGAGTTAGGGTAAATGCTGTACTTCATAGATGTCCTAATGATAATTAGTTTAAAAAGTTTTCTCCTGGTTGGGGATATAGCTCAGTGGTAGATCACATGCTAAGCATAGATTACTGTGGGCTCTGGATGTAGTATTTAGGACACAAAACAAATGAACCAAAAATTTTCCCTGAAAGCATATTAGCCATTCATTACCTTTAGGTTTGCATTTTCATTTCAATTAATTTCTGTAGAGGTCGTTGAAATAATAGTACAAAAAAAACCCTCCCCTTTTGCAAGCTGTTGTAAATTTCAGGAATGTGCTTCTCAGTATTAACCTGAAGGGAGACAAGGAAGTACTCTAGAAAGAGCAGCTACAAGGAGTAGTGATGGAACAGAGTTTTTATTTGGATTTCATGGTAGCTTGTTACCCCTGGGGTATAGTTTGGTATTGTGTGATTAGCAAAAATTTTGATCAGGTGAATATAAAATCAGTCAGAGGGAAGTATCAGTACAGATATGAGGGGCCAGTCAATATTGTCAAGTTTTCTGGAATTAATAACTCTTTTCCTAAGTTTAAAGACTGTGATCCCTTGCTCCCTTAGAGCCTGGCATGTCAAAGGCACTTAGTGAAATCTTTTTTTTTTCCAATCTTTTTAAAGTATTTTTTTTTTTTTACAACTTTAAATCGTGTTTTAGAGTATTTGGGTTTTTAAAACAAAATGATTAAGGTTTAAACGTGGTATGCACAGAAATTTTTACTACAACTCATGGAATCAATGAGAAAGCATTTTGGAAGTTACTAATTTTTATACTCTAGAAATGTAGGATAGTATTTCAAAGCACTACTGAAAATTTTATTAATATGTATTTGGTGAGTTTTCCTTTCTGCAAACATTTTCTTAATTTCCCTAGAATTATGTGAAGATATTCCTAAAGCAATTAAGAATTGAATATTGGATTCAGATGCATCTCATGCCTAGTTGTTGGCATGTAGTTTGGTAGTCGGATATTAATTGTTTACTTAAAGTATGCAAGGAAAAAGCATGAAGCAGATGTATTGTAAAAAGTACTATTTCTGAGTCATTCTATTGTAGCCTGGCAATCCAAAAAGATGTGCTATTTGTTCTGTTGGAAATAATTTCCCATTTCCATGTTTAGACCACTTTTGAGATTTTAAATGATCAACACACACATGTTTGGATTGGATTAGAGTTTATTTAGAGTATATTTCATAAAGATACTCTAAATAAAGTTTAGAGTAATTAAGTTTTTGGAACTTACTCTGTTAATAGTAGGACTTGTAGACCCTTTTTGTCCCTGGTATATTATTGGAAATCTTTAGGATTTTGGTATCTTTATACTTGGGGAATAGTTGCATGCATCTAAGAAATACAAAATCTACATTGATTTTTACCACTAAAAAATGGAAAAAAATAGAAATTTATCCTGTTGGTCTGATTCCCTTTTAAACTACAATTTTTCATTCATGGAGCCTTTCTCATGTAGAGAGGTATGCCATACATAAAATGATACAAATGATGATTTTTTTTCAGTTTTCCTAAGAAGTGGTATATAGATAGTACCGTTGGGGAGATGTTAATTCATTATATATAACAAATGCCTCGAGACATTTTTTAATTCTCTTGAAAAACCAATTGAAAAGAATCAAGAGGGTCTTGAAATTAATTTAGTGGGTCACTGGCATTTTTAAAAAAAACATGAAATAGAATAAAATATAGAGTATATTGTACATAGTAAGATGAATCTTCATTTTGATATTGCCAGTTTGCTTATATTATTTGAAAGCCAAAATAATCTGGGACCGTAACTTTTTAAAAAAAGGTGTATGTACTAAAATGTGATAGAAAAGTAAAGCCTTAACTTTAAGCAGGTTCAAAATTGTAACAAATATTTCCGATAAAGTATGACTGGCATTTCCATATCATTGCGACAGTAAGTGGACTGAACACCACAGAACTGCAGCATACATTTTTTTTAGTCCTATAACTTAACAGGATTTTTATCCATGTGTTTCTTTTCCTTCAAGTTTTAGAGTGTTACACAATAGTTACACCTTTATTATAAAACCATAACCCTTTGCTTTGCCTGTGAGTATTTTTAAGCACTTCAAACCTAAAATCAGGTTTGTAAGATAGGTGGTATGATCTTTCAGTCTGGGGGAGCAGCAGGTATTGCTGTGACTCCCGAAGTTCTCTTGATAAGTTAGTACAGATGCTTAGATCATATTGTCCCAGTTTTGCATTAGATTGATTAATAGTAATGATTACACTGAAGTGAGGCACAAGACTAAGCCTTAAAATCTCATAAGCAGCTACTTGCTACTTTGTAGCAGTATTCCATTTCAATTGAGACACTCATTCACAACGTTGTTAGCAGTAGGAGGAAAGCTGATACTGTGCTGAAGGATTTGGTTTCTTTCTGTAAGAGCTGTTGGCAGCTGTCTTATAGGGTGTCTTTTGTATATGTCTGAAATCATTTATTGACCCCTTGAATGTCTTAATACTGTATGTAGTAAACAGATCCTGACAGGTATATGCAGTTTAAGGATCTACTTATGTGCCCAGTTATGTGTTTGGTAAACTTGTTAATAAACTTACATGATGGGCTAGTAGTACAAAGTAATGTACTTTCAAAATGCATTATATTTTACCTCTTGTATAATCATGCCATTAGGAAGATAGACTTAAATTTATCAGGGTAATTGTCTTATGAACACAAAAATTTAAAAATTAATCTTTCCAGTACTTTAAGCTTTTTTAAAGTAATTTTTTCTATATATTTTTAAAAAGCTTTACATATGATTTTTATTGAGATTTTGGAATTTTGAGGCATTGTCTTGATTTTAGTTCATCAGTGATTTAACTTTAGGACATAAAGATTATATGAATCTGATCACATAATTAAAAACTAGGGTACTACCTGTATTGTTGGCCATTAGTCTAGGGTTTCTAAAGGTCTTTTTTCCTTTTTATGGGGTACAAATAGGAGTATTTGTATATTGGTAGTGCTGAGAGGTTGGAATTGCTTTTGTACTTAAAAAATGCTGACAAAATCATTTTTGTAATAAATGAAATACAGCTCTAAATTATTTGTCATTGTGAGATTAATAAGCATTGTATTAAAAATATTACAGTTCTTAGGAAATCTTATGTAGAAATTTAAGAGAAGTTTTGGGAAAAAATTTTCTAATTTTTACTTGCAAAAAATTACACATTTAGAATTGTGTAAAATTTTCTTTATAGGTATTATTTGAAGTTTTATGACTTAGAGATTAGAATGTTTGGAATGAAATAATATGTCTGTAATTTTACTTATGTATGTGAAATGGAGATGCCATCTGTTCATTTTGAGGCAGATAATGGTGGGGAAAATGGGTGATAAAAGCATTTAAATATGTTAAAGATTCCTATTTAAGCTACTAAAAGAACTCTCCTTTGCCAACTTATATAATGAATTTATTTCAATGTTTAAATACACAAGGAATGAATTATTCCCATGTTGAAAGGTAAAAGGCAATAGATGCTCATATCTTGCTAATTTTTATTCCTGATCAGTAGTATTAGTGCTGTGCCATTTAATTATATTGTTTCTTTTTTGAAAATTTAATTTGTATGTTGACACAAAAATGCAAAAAAGATGAGAAACTGGCATGTCCATGAATGTTCTGTTGTATAATATGTGCTCTTAATTGTTTTTAATGTGTAGTTAGGATAATTTGTTGTAAATATGTTTATGGCTTACAACAGTGTAGTAGGGAAAATTTTTTAACTTACAGCATTTTGTCATGGTAGTGTTACGCATTTCCCTACCATTTGGCTTACTTAATTTGTATATCTGATAAAATACAGCCTAAGGACTGTTGGGCTTTGGTGCTTCATGGGGTATAAGGATATCAAATATAAAAGAGATCCGTTTTAAATTTCATGGTACCCAATGACCCTGTATCCATCACATCCCTTTGGTGGTGCTGAGGTTTAAACTTAGGGACATGAGCATGCTGGGCAGGTGCTATACCACGGAGTTGTGCCCCTAGAACCTTTGCTTATAACCTTACAGAAGGGTTCCCTGGGAATTAATGAGCTGCACTGGCATTCAAAATGTACTCAACAAATACTAAGTTCTTAGTGCATGATAGGCATTGTACTAGGTACTAAAAATACAAAAGTAATAATGTTTGTGACCTCAATCTGCTTTTGCATCAGAGGCTAGATAACTACTTACTACTGGCTAAGGAGTAAGCCTTAGGGAATAGGAAATTCAGACACTAGATAATCCTTAAGGGAGATTTCCTTAGGACCCTTGGTTTGTGATTCTATTAGTGGATTGGTGGGAGAACAGGAAATAAAATAAATAGCAATTAAGAGGGATGAATATTTAAAAATATGCTGATAGTTATATAAGATGGTGTTTGAAGTTTAGAGACAGAAAAAGGTTTAAATTGTGAAGAAAAATAAAACTCAACAATCAGACTAGAGTTTTGAACTTGATGATTAAAATTTTTCAGACTTCATGTGATCTTTGACTGAAAAACCTTAGAATTTGCTTGCTGTTCTGAAGATTTGATATTCCAGTATGCATAGTAGGAAAAACTTTTAAATATATAGCTCAATTTTAATAATCCTACTGGACAGTAAGTACATCTAGAATTGTTTCAGATTTAAAACTGATTTATAGAAGAGCCTTGTTTTCCAAATGAGTTTAACAGGTGAATTCTAGAAAATACATTTTTATTTAATTAAAATGACCTTAGATTTCATTTGATGTATTAGATTATCTTATCCATGCTTATTAACACCTCTTTTATTATACAGGGTTGAAATTTAAAATATTTTGTTTATTAAGCTACCATTTTGTAAGTGCTGCAATTTTTAATAAATATTTTTTAATGAATTCGAAAATATTTCAAAAAATTTTGAGACTAAGTGGTATGCGTAACATAATTTAACTGTGTTAACTAATGACTAATGACTTCTTCAACACCAGTTGCTATACTATATTCTTGAATAGGGAGTGTAAACCTTTAAGATATATTGAATTGTTTGCCCTGGACTATGTCAAGGCTCTCAAATTTGCTTTGCTTTTTGATGCAGTTTTTATGTTTTCATACTCTTTTCTCCTTATGGTGTCTGTTGTCAGAGAACATTTATCATTTAGTATTTGTTGCTAAAATCAGTTCCTTTACTCGTTTACTAAGAGAACTAAATTGTAGACTGAGACACTATGTAACAAGTGATTGATTTATTTTATAAATAAACAGTTGAATTTGCCCAGGTTCTGAATATTGTATCAGAATTCCAGTGCATATCTGAATATATATATATATATATATATATATATAAAATATAAATCAATAAATACATTTATTGATTTATTAGTAAATAAATATTTATTGATTTTTTCTTTTTTTGTACCAGGAATTGAACTCAGGACCTTGTGTTTGCCAGGCAGGCACTTAGGGTGCTGAGCTATATCTCTGGCCTATTTTTAAAATATTTGATCAGGAATGTGAGTTTAAAAAACAAACATTTAGGCCAGGCATGACAGCACACACCTGTAATCCCAGCACTCTGGAGGCTGAAGCAGGAGGATTGCTTGGCCTCCTAGATTGTAGTACTTTTTTTTTGTCTTTTTGAGACAGGGTCTCACTATGTAGTTCAGGTTGCCTTGGGCTCACTTGGTAGTCCAGGCTGGCCTCAAATTTGCAACGGTCCACCTGCCTCTCAGCCTCTTGAGTGCTGGGATTACAGGAGTGTGCCACCAAGCCTGGTTTAGATTGTAGTACTAGACCCTATTTCTAAAACAAAACCAAACCAACCCCCCCCCCAAAAAAACAACAAAAGACTCCAAAAAAGTAAAAACAAAAACCCCCTCGACTCATATGTAGTGAATGGACCTTCACTGAATACTAGTACCTCTAAAATCTTTTAAAAATATTCTTCCTGGGTAATTTTGTTATTAGTCTTTCAGATAGGTACATATCCTATCAATACAAGTTACCCTATTTTTGATTTTGATTTTTTTGTCATCTCCTGATCAAATTGTGTGGCGTGTGTTCCAAAGCTGCTTCCTTTGTTTTCAGCCTGTTTGTTGGTTTCTTCACCCACATTGGTTCCCTGTTAGCAGGATGTCTCTAATCACACCATGGACCATTTGTGCTTTCGTCATAACTGTTCAACATTTTTCCCTTCCTTTTTCCTTTCTTGTCTCTGGATTCTGAATAGAACCCAGAGAGCTGGCAAACAGCACTCCTGTTCTGAGTGTTTAGTGGCTATCCCCTGTAGGTTTTTATTCTTTTGCAGTGCTGGGGATTGAGCCCAGAGCTTCACTCTTGCTTGGCAAGTGCTCTACCACTGAGCTATACTCTTAGTTCCTGGATATTCATAGTTGAATGAAGTTGTCATTTCCCATATATCTTGCCTAGTTGCATGTGGTATTGGAGCTTCTCAGGAATATGAGAGCCTCTTTAGAGTAAGCGTTCCAAAAAAATATGTAGCTGTCCTTGTTTTTTTTTTTTTTTTTTTGGTACTGGGAATCGAGCTCACGACCTCGTGCTTGCCAGGCAGGTGTTTAAGCCATTGAGCTAAATCCCTGGCCCGTAGCTGTCCATTTTGACTTTTAACTTAGTGCATTCCTAATCCATTCTTAGGTAGTGCATTTGTCAGTTAAATTGTTATCTTTGTTCTTTACCACATAACCATGCCGTCTTTCAGTTTCTCCTTTGCTCTGCTGCTTATAAATCTTGCCCTTTTAAATGTGTTCTTTCCGCAAAAGAGCAAGGTTATTATTTATTATTATTATTATGATGATGATGATGTTTGGGCTTTTTTTTTTTTTTTTTTGGTACTAGGGATTGAACTCATGAATGCATGCTTGCAAGGCAGGTGCTTATGCCACTGAGCTAAATCCCTGGCCCCTGTTTGGACTTTTTGAGACAGGGTCTCACTATACAGTTCAAGTTGGCCTTGAGCTCACTTTGTAGCCCAGGCTGGTCTCAAACTTGCAGCAATCCTGCCTCAGACTCCCAAGTGCTGGGATTACAAACGTGAGCCACCACGCCCAGTGTTCATTATTATAATGTAAAAAATGGGAGGAGAGAAAAAAAGGGTAGAACAGACTATAAAGCAAATCAAAATAAGGAAAAAGTTGGTAACTATACTCACTTTTAATTTCTGAATATCATTTTTTAAAAGATCTGTAAATGGAGATAATTGCTAACCTACTCAGTTGTGAGGTATTTGTTAAATGAAGCAGGATATATAAAATTTCTAGTAGGCACATGCTTGCTAGGTTGCCAGCCTTTGTTTACTGGTATAGCTCATCCTTTAGCACTAAAAAACCCCAGCTAAACAAAACTTCACATTTATGAGGAAATAAATTGTTTACTGATACTATTAACAAACAGTGGTTTTGGGTTTAGCTTCCTAAAGTACTTACTATTGTAGAATTTTTTTTTTTTTTGTACTGAGACTCGAACTTAGGACCTTTTGCATGCCAGGCAGTCGCTTCTGCCTGCTGAGCTATATATATATATATCGCCTGCCCTGCTGTAGAATACTATACTGTTAATATTTACTGATAAGGGTAGGATATAGTCTAGTTCATTATAAGAGGAAAAATAAAGACTCAGAGACTCCCAGTGTTGTACTTTTACAGAGTAGGATTCTTTAAGTATGAAACTTGCTGAAGTAATCATGATAACGTACATACTGAAACTTGCTGTGATTAATAGTTCATGTAGCAGTCCTTTGAGTTTCAAGTGACACGATATGCTACTTTAAGGAAAAACTGCCTTACTTAGAAGACGGCTCTTAAAAATGTAACTCTCCTTTATCTGGTGGTCTTACTACTCAGCTCTGATAAAATTAACCTTTTGGGCTGAGGGTATAGCTCAGTGGTAGAGCATTTGCCTGATGTTTATGTGGTCCTGGGTTTGATCTCTAACACTGCCAAAACAAAACAAATCCCCAAACAAATAAACAAAATCTGTCCCATTTTTCGCTTGATAAACTTATCTTACACGTTTTTCTGTAGACTGATGCAACCTCAGGACTGGAATTGCAGTCATGGTACCCTGTTATAAAGCAGGAAGGTGAACATGTTGCTCAAACACATTCGTTTTTACACCCCAGGTAAGCATCATTCATTCATTCATTTACTAGCTGTCTGCTAAATACTACTTTAGGTACTGAGAATTAATTGTTTAATTTTATGCCATCTTGTTAATAGATTACCTTCAAAAAAGTGAAATTTCAAAACAGTAACTTCAGGATTTAGTATCTTTTGCTTGTATTTGTCATTATGGGGAAATTGTTGGAGAATTGTATGTTGCCTAGTTAACTCATTAGAAACAAATGGGAAGAATCTAAAATGAAGTATAAGGGCCGGGATTTAGCTCAGTGTCATAAGCACCTGCCTTGCAAGTGTACAGTTGTGAGTTCAACCCCGGTACCAAAAATAAATAAATGAATAAATAAATTTTTAAAATGAAGTATAAATTGTATTCAATATTTGATGTAATCTTTCCTTGGTATTTCTGTGTTTTTTCTGGAAGTAAATAATTCCTTTGATACCCAGAAATAAAGAGTGAAAGTTTTCCTGTTATTTCCTTACTTCTGTTGAAGAGGTAAATCAGTTCTTCAAGAGTTTGGTATATAACTTTGATAGTTTAAAAAATTCTTTTGAAATTTTGAGTTTTATAATAACCACACTTCTCAAAAGCAAGTTTTCATATTTTCAATAAAAGAATATTGTAAATTATAAACTTTTTAAAAGATTTTTATCTGGTGCTATAAATCTGTAATTTCCCTCAAGCATGATGATGAACAGTCAATATTATTTACAGCTATACAAAAATCACTGTCATACATATTAAATTTGAAATGTCTTTTGGGCATTGTTAAACCTGTCAGGTTTTTTTTTTTAAGTTGAATACTGAGTTTTCAGATCCAGAGTTGATGAGATTGATAAAGAGGAGCAACATAGATGTCCTATACAAAGAAAAGAAGATAGGAGATCGATTATCTGATGTTAGAGGATGAAGTGTTTTCACTAATGGTTATTTAGATTGTAATTAAAATGTTACTTAAATATCTAGTTCATATTTTTTTCTGTGAGCTTTGCTGATAATTTGTTGAATAATCTTATATGTGCTTTGAGCAAAGTTGGTAGTTATCCTTTCAATCTTAATTTTGCACAATTTTCTGTTGCTATATTATTGAACGAGTAGAAAGTACTAAAGTATTACACTGTAATAAGATTGCTACAAGGAGAGCTGCTCTGTGTTCAGAGACTGATCTGTGAGTTGTCTAAGGCGGCCTTGGGAAGCACCTCATAGGCCTGTCACATGAATCAGCCTAGAGCTGTGCATTGGGTGACTAAATCAGCCTCACCTAGCAAAGAGCAAGTGTTCCTTGCTTTGGAGGTTTGATAGCAGTCCTTTGAAGCAACCTAGGGCCTCTTGTCTGCCTGGAATAAACTTTACTGCTCAGAGCTATTACATGGTCTTACTGAGTGCTTCATGCCTCTCCCCATTCCCTGCCAGTGTGGTTTTGAGGGAAGAAGAGACTCAGTTTTCTTCAGTGTCTTTAGAAATTACTTGCAAAATAACAAAATCTCTCATAATTTTGTGCTTAATGCCTAAAATACTGATTTTTTTAAGAAAACTTTTCTGCCGACCTTATTTTCTGAGCTGTAATATTGTCTGGTTAAAAAAAAAAGACACTTGAGTTCAACTGCAGAAATATGTTTATTTTGATTTTTACCTAACATTATATGTAATGTGTATCTTTCTTTGCCTTTCTTTGTTTTCAGCTATTACTTATACATGTGTGATAAGGTGGTTGCCCCAAATGTGTCACTCACTTCTGCTGTATCCCCGTCTAAAGAGATCACAAAGACAGAGGCAAGTAAGTCAGCATCAAGACAGTCAGAGAAGCCTCATAGTAGTAGTAAACATCAAAAAACAGTGTCTTACCCAGATGTCTCACTTGAAGAACAAGAGAAAATGGATTTAAAAACAAGTAGAGAGTTATATAGCCGTTTAGGTAAGTATCAGAAATTACATTTTAAAAATCAGATACTAACACATTCATTTATTTTGAACAATATTTTTTTATTTAAGCTAATTTTTTGCATAATTGAAGTTTTTACCTTTACACTTTTTAAAGTGACCTTTCAAAACTGGATGATTCTGTTCTTTTTTTTTTTTGTGACAGGAATTGAGCTCAGGACCTTGTGCTTGTCAGGCACACTACAAGTGATTTTTGATATTTCTTTAACTTCCTATCTTTTGTTGCTATCGCATTTCTTCACGTAGATCCCTACTTTTCTGATTTTTCTGTGAGGTAAAAAACCATGTAACTATAGTAAGTATATCTAAGGAGGAATAGTTAGGTGTAAAACTCAGGGAACTGTATATCATGGAATAAAGCAATGTTTGAAAGCCAAGTAGATGGCGTAAGTGTAGAATGCTGGCTTATCATTTGAAAGAAGATCTCCCTATCTGCTATGCCTTTAAAAAAAATACTGATCGTCCAAGACAGGTACAGTATACTCAGACACAACCTGTATTATAGCTCATGTAGAAGTCCAGGTTTGTTTAATGCTTAGGCAGTGTGGCAGTTATTTTTAGCTGTCCAGAAACAGTTGGAGAATCCTCTAGTTCAACTGTTTTTGTAAATAATTGAGATTCTTGAATATTTTCTGTACTTTAGAGATTTTTAAATTCAAGTTCATTTGTATTTAAATATGGTAAGCAATAGTAATACACCATTATGTCATATTTGCATTGCATTTTTTCCTAAATTCTAGTGAGTTTTTAAAAGTAGTTGATAAAATTCACATATAACAGTTTACTCCTTTATAAAGTATACAATTCAGTAATTATTAGTACAATCACAAAGTTGTGCAGCCATCACAACTTTTTAATTCCAGATCACTTTTATCACTCCATAAAGAAATTTGGTGATCCTTTTAGCAGTCATTAGTCTTTCTTCTTTTCTCCTAACCTCTCACAACCAACCACTAACCTGTTTTCTGTCCATGTATTTACCTATTGTCTGTATTTACCTAATTTGGACATTTAATGTAAAGAGTTATATGTAACTTATGTCTCATTTCTTTCACTAAGTCTAGTATTTTGTCAGTCTGTGTTCATATAGCAGTATTTTTCTTTTTATAGCTTAATATTCCATTTTGTGGATATATCTTATTTTCTTTATCTGTTCATTAGTTGATGGATATTGGTACTGTGCACACATTTTGGCTTCTAGGAATAATGCTACCATGAACACTTGTATACAAATGTAGGCATACGTTTTCTGTTCTTCTTCTTCTTCTTTTTTTTTTTTTGGTACTGGGGATCGAACTCATGACTGTGCACTTGCAAAGCAGGTACTTAATGCTGATGAGCTAAATCCCCAGATGTTTTCAGTTCTTTCGAGTATATATTCAGGAGTGTAATTTCTGGGTAAATAAGTCTGTTAACAATTTGAGAGACTAGCAGACCATTTTCCAAAGCAGCTATATCATTTTATATTCCCTCTAGTAGCTTAGGAGGGTTTCAGTTTTTGTGCATCTTTGTTAACTCTTACTGTTATCTGTCTTTTGAATATAGCTATTGTATTGATTGTGAAGTACTATCTCATTGTGTTTTTGATTTGTTGCTCCCTGATGATATTGAATATCTTTTTGTTTTTATGTACATTGCATGTTCAGAGAACATTGTTCAGATCTTTGCTTGTTTTAAATTGGATTATCTCTTTACTCTTGAGTTGTAAGAGTTATATTCAGGATACCATATATGTAATATACCATTGTCAGTTGTTTACTTTCTTCTTAGTAACCCTTGAAACATAGAAATTTCAGGGGTTTTTTTGTTTGTTTTGGTACTGGGGAGCAAACTCAAGACCTAATGCCTACTAGGCAAGTACTCTTGAGCTGCTGAACTAAATCTCCAGCCCATAAATTTCAACTTTTGTGAAGTCCAGTATGTCTGTTTTCTTTGGTTATTGGCTTTGGATACATTGTATAATACAGGATCAGGAACATTTGTATTTAACGATTTTATCTCTTACATTTAGGTTTTCTGTCTTTTGTCTTTTTTTTTTTTTTTTTTTGAGACAGGGTCTTGCTTATGCAGTTCAGGCTAGTCTTAAGCTCACTTTGTAGCCCAGGCTGGTCTCCAACTTAAAATGATCCTCCTGCTTCAGCCCTCCAAATGCTGGGATTATACATTTAGGTTTTTGATTCATCTTGAGTTTTTTTTTTTTTTTATAAGATATGAAGTCTAGTCTTCTTTTGCATGTGAATATAGTTGTACATTTGTTGAAAAGGCTGTTCTTTCCTGATTGCATTATCTTCGCCTCCTAGTCAAAAAACAATTGACTCTGAAAGTATGGCTTTACTTATTTCTGGACTAAAAATTCATTTCCATTGATTTATAGCTTTGTAGTAAGTTTGGAAATTGGGAATGTGAATCTTCCAACTTTATTCTTTTTTGCTATTTTGGATTCTTTGAATTTCCATATAAATCTTAGAATATGCTTGTTACTTTTGCAAGAAATCGAGTTGGAATTTTGATAGGAGTTGTACTGAAGAAGTTGGTCAGATAAGAAATACTGCTTGTTTTAATATCAAGTCTTCACCGGGCCTGGGGGTTTAGCTCAGTGGTATAAGCGCCTGCCTAGCAAACACAAGGTCATGAGCTTTATCCCTGGTACACACACACACACACACACACACACACAAAAAAAAAAATCAAGTCTTCAGTCTATGAATATGGGATATCTTTCCGTGTACTCAGATTTTTTATTTCTTTCAGCAGTGTTTTGTAATTGTTGTGTACATTTTTCATTCACTACCTTGTTAAATTTATTTCTAAACATTTTTTATTTGATCTATAAATGGAATTGTTTTCTTTATTATCTTATTAATGGAATAGTTTTATTTATGAGTTGATCTGGTAACTTTTAAGTTATATGCATATTTTGTTACTTTTTTTTCCCCTCAAAGATGCATCATTCTCAAGTAATTCTGCGAGTAAAAAGAAATCCGATTCTACTGCCTGTGACTTAGTAAGAGACACAAACAAGCATGATGCTGCACCTTCATCTCCGCTTCTTGTCAAAGATGTTGTTTGTGAGGATGATAAGGGAAAGATCATGGAAGAAGTAATGAGAACTTACATAAAACAGCAGGAAAAGCTGAACTCAATTTTGCAGAAGAAACAACAACTACAGATGGTAAAGTTGTTATCTAAACAATAGTACATTATAAAGAGACACTTTAGCATATTCTGAGTAAGAAAAGATGAGAAGCAGTTGTTCAGAGTTTTACACTTACAGGCAATTAAAAAAAATTTTTTTTTAATTATGAAGAGAATAAAACTGTATGAGACAAAACAAAATGGGGTTAGTCAGAACAAAAGGATGGACACAGTACATGACTTAAAACCAAAATACAAGATGATCTACAATGGTTACCATGATGCCTCTTGTTATCTTCAAGAGAATTACCCATATCATCAGGCATAATAAAATTGAACATAACAGTGCAGAACTGCAGTGCAGAATCAATAAAAACAAAACATTGGAGACATTATAGGACTTCAAAAGAAGATAATAGTCAAACCAGAATGGGTATCATAGTGAATCTTATTGTCTTCAAAGTAGTTGCCTATATCTTCAGACTTGATACTATCAAGCAAAACAGATTTGAATAAAATCAGTCAAAACAAGACAGTGAAAGCAATACAGGGCTTCAAATTAAGTTAATAGGAAATCAAAAATGGTTACCGTGGTATATCCTGCTATCTTTGGAATGGCTGTCCATGCCATCAAATCTAATACAAGGGGACAAACTAGAACAGAATATAACCGAACTAAACAGAGTGATGAAAACAATATGGGTTTCAAATCATGATACAAGATTAACAATGTCCTCTGCCTTCCCTTTTTAGACAATTCCTCCCCTTTCACTTTCACAGGGTGCATTGTACATTTTGGGTCCCACTAACTCCTTTAGTTTTTAGATTAGGGAGGCGACCCACTATTCACCTACACTATTCTGAACCTTTGTACCACTGAGTATGATCTCAGGTTGTATCCATTTACCTACAAGAGCCTCAAGGTTTTCCTTCCTTACAGCTGAGTAGTGTTCCCCATTGTATAAAAGTGTTATGACTTTCCAACCAATCTGCAGCTGAAGGGGGAACTCTCCCCACTTTTTTCTGGTTCCCTGTCACAAAGAGCATTGTTTTCTCATCTTTGGCTTTCAGTTTCTAAACCCTCTTTCAGGTTAATTGTATTTCTTATATAGAGCATCTTGATGGACCCTATCTCCTGATCAACTCTGCCTATGTTTCTTTTTATTAGTGTATCAAGGCCATCTATATTAGTGATTATGGCCAACCTTCTCTGCTCATCTCTGCCATGCTATTTTTCTGCCACTGGTTGTCTACTTTTCCCCTTCATTCTTTTTTGTTTTGGTACCAGGGATCGAACTCATGACCTTGCGCCTGCCAGGAAGGTGCTTAAGCCACTGAGCTAAATCCCCGGCCCTTTCCCTTCATTCTAATGTCTGCCCTGTTCAGTGAGCCTCCTCTGCCGCTGTTCCTGAAACCATGGTCTTTTTTTTTTTTTCCTCTCTCTAGAATGTCCTTCAGTATTTTTTGTAGGGTTGGTTTGGTGGGCATGAATTCCCCCAGTTCCTCTTTGTCATGGAAGCGTCTTATTTCTCCATTAATTTTGAGAGATAGTTTTGGAGGGTACATCAAACTGGGTAGGAGGTTATTTTCTTCCGGGATTTGGAATACTTCACACAAAGCTCTTCTTGATTTGATGGTTTGTGCCAAGAAGTCTGTTGTGATTCTGATGGGTTTTCCTTTATAGGTGATCTGTTTCTTTTCTCTGACAGCTTTTAATATTCTGTGCTTGTGTTGAATTTCTGGGATCTTGATTATTTTATGTCTGAGTGTAGATCTATTTTGGTTAGAGCTGGCTGGAGTTCTGTATGCCTCATTTATCTGAATATCATTTCCTTTTCCTATGCTTGGGAAGTTTTCTTTTAATTATTTCTGTAAATAGCCTTTGTATTTCATTTGTGTTTACCCCTGCTTCTTCATTCACAGTTTTTATTCTTAAGTTATAGATCCTCTTGTCATCTTGTAGCCTTTGTATTGTTACTTCATGGTTCCTTATTATTTTTTAGAGAACTTTCCTTTTGCAATCACATGTTGCAAACCTGTCTTCAAGGTTTGATAGTCTAGCTTTAGTTTCTTTCAAGCAGTTCTGCCAGCTTTCAATGGATTTTTTAATTTCCTGGTAGTCTTTTTGAATCTGTCTCATGTATTCTAAATTTTTTTAATATTCTTCATTGAAGGTTTCCCTCCTTTTTCTATGCTCCTCTATTCTTCCATCTGTGTCTTCTTTAGAAGTGCTTAGCATTTCTTTTATTATTTTTCTTATATCTTCCTTTACTTATAATAGTACTTCTGTTTTAAGTTCTTTTAAGTATCACAAAGTTGTTTCTTTATGTCAGTTGCTGTTACTTCACATACTGTAGGTGTGCGACTCCCGATGTCTTCTGTGTTTACTCTCTTGGACCAGTACTGCTTGGGTTGGAGGCCGGAGACTGCCTTTTGTTTCTTTCTCTTATCATGTTTCTGGTTTCTTCCAAACAAGTGGGTAGTGGGGTGTCTGGCACTTCCTGTATTGGCTATAATTACTTTGAAGTGTGCTGGCTAGGGATTCGCTGGTTTTCCCAATCTGCTGGTGACCACTGAAGTACAAGCAGGGGCGGGGCAGGCTGGCCTCTCTCCCTTCTGTGTTGGTTAACCACAGGGAGTCTTTGTTAGTGTGCCTGGGCTGGGTTGGTTAGGAATAAAAACCTCAGCCTTGGGTATTGGACCGCACAGAGGTGTGGGACTCAGTCCAAGCAATTTTCACCAATCTGCTCCGTGCTAGGAGTGCTCAATGAAGCTGGCTGCAGTTCTGGTTCTGGGCTTATCTTGCCCAACTCCAACATGGCACCCAGCCAATTGCTTACTTCTATGGGAGGACTGAGTCCCCCACACTCACCTCCACCCAGTGTAGTTCTCTGGTCCACTGCTCCCCTCCGCCACCTTGTCTCCCTGCCGAGGCCTTCGGGCTTGTCTCCCACCAGCTTCACTGTGACCGTGTGTCTCCGGATTCCAGTGGCACTTGCACAGTGGGATCAACTCCAGTGAAGGTGCCTTCTGTTTAAGTTGCTCCCCTCCCCTCCCTCCCCCTCCCCTCCCCTGTCTGTGGGCTTTAATTCTCACTTTAGTGTCTTCCTGGATCAAGGGGACCCACTTCCTTCCTTATCTTCCCCACAATGCTATATTCCAGCATCTGGACTGTTTCTCTCAGAGAGGCTGTTTACTCTGCTGTTTACTGTTCTACCATCTTCCCAGAATCCTACAGGCAATTTTAAATACTTAGTATTTTTTAGAGAAAAGAGTGTTTCATAAAAATTGCTTTTTTATAGGACTCATAGCCAGATTTCAGACCTATGTTTCCCTAAAGTCAAATTTTTAGTGTGGTAGAATTAAAGTAAAAATTGTGTTGTGATTTTTTTTTTTTTAATGTTACAGGAAGTGGATATGTTGAGTAGTTCAAAAGCTATGAAGGAACTCACTGAAGAACAACAGAATTTACAGAAGGAGCTTGAATCTTTGCAGAATGAACATGCTCAAAGAATGGAAGAATTCTATATTGAACAGAAAGACTTAGAAAAAAAATTGGAGCAGGTAATGAAGCAAAAATGTACTTGTGACTCAAATTTAGAGAAAGACAAAGAGGCTGAATATGCAGCACAGGTAAGAATCACTCAGTTTGTATAATGCTGCCCTTTCAGCATGGAAATGCGAACTGTTATTTTTTTATTAAAAGAGTTAAGATTTATCAAGCTAGATTTGAAAATAGATAATTATGTTAAGCACAAATCTTTGCTATATTATCCATGATATTTTGACCTTTGTTACTTTAAATTTTTATTGGGTTTCTGTAATTTAATTACTTAAATTGCTTTCTTTTTTCTTTTTTTTTCTTTTTGAGATAGGATCTTGCTATGAAGTTTGGCAGGCCTTGAGCTCACTTTGTATACCAGGCTGGTCTTGAATTTGCAACAATCCTCCTGCCTCAACCTCCTGAGTACTGGGATTATAGGCATACGCCACCATGCCTGGCTCTTAAATTGCTTTTTGAAAAAATTTTATGTTATTTTGGGCTAGGAATGTAGTTTCCTGGTGGATACTTGCTTAGCATGCCTGAGGTCCTGGGTTTGATTCTCCGTATTACAAAAATAAATGGGTACTTTAACATATAAATTTTGATATTGTTTTAATTTAGTGTATAGGCCTTCAAGCCCCAAAATTAACAAACGTGAGCTGTTTTCCACAATATTCAGAAGTATGGAGGCAAAATAAGGAATTTTTGTTAGTGTAGCTCACAATTCAGAGGTGAACACAAATAACTTACATGAGCAGGCCACAGGCTATAATGAGAGGTATAGTTTGGATCATAATGAAAATGATTGGGGTTGGGGATTTAGCTCAGTGGCATAAGTGCTTGCCAGGTTGTGAGTTCGATCCCTGGTACTGGAAAAAAGCAAAAAAAAAAAAAAAAAGAGTGCTGTATGTGTTTATTCCTCTTGATCTTTCACATTTTCCTCAATTTGATGTTGTATTAAAATGTCAAGTGAAAAGCAGACATTTGAGTCATAGTTCATTTTGTAAAAGATAATTTTTAAGTAGGTTTTGCCCAGACAGAATTAAATGGGAAAAGAGAATTGAAAGAAAAACTGACATAGCCTTTTAAATCACACAGTTGGCAGAACTGAGACAGAGACTGGACCATGCTGAGGCGGATAGACAAGAACTCCAAGATGAACTCAGACAGGAACGAGAGGCAAGACAGAAGTTAGAGATGATGATAAAAGAGCTAAAGCTGCAAATTTTGAAATCAGCAAAGACTACTAAAGAATAGAAACAGAAGAGATTCATCTGTGTATTTCATACAGGGTTTTTCCGTTTGTTGCTTGCTTTGGTAATTGAATCCTGAATATCTTATTTGCATGAAGATAACTACACATTCTATCCATTTGTAGATCGGAGAAAGTGAAGAGATTATATATTAGTACATAAATTTTTACATTTTCCAACTGAATGAAAACGTATGTTTTGTACGTTTTCTCCCCAGTCAGCTTGGTAACAATAATGTATGGTTTCAATTGGTAGATAATTACCTATATTTCTAATGCAAATTTAGTAATTGTATACCTTTTAAAAGCCGCATTATGTGATGGGTAATAGCTGTGGTCAATTTTGTTATGCATATTTCAGATTCAATTTTAGATACAATGGTGGCATCATAATTCAAATATATAATACAATGCTAACCAAGGAGTTGAATCTTCATTTTTCTCAACACAGTCTACTTATAAATTGATATAGTATACTCATTATTATACACAAAGTTTGCTTTTAATTTGTCCAAATGATGGAATGAATTCCCACCAGCTTTTTCCTTTTGGTGTCTCCTAAGAGTGATTTTGTTAATGAAGTTATAGCACACCCCATGGGCACAAAGAGGAAGTATGACATGCTTTGTTTGTTGCTGCTAGACACAAAAAGCAGATGTAATTTGTCTTTTAGTTTAAATGTGGTTGTATTTAGAATTTTTTGCAGTGAACTGAGAAAATTAATTTCTGAACTTCTGTTAATGGTATTAATAATAGTGGTGTGAAAATATTAATGTGCTTAAGAAAAACTGATTCCATTGATGTACCTTAGTTTCTATATGATTCATAATCTTCCTGTACAGTTTTTATATGTTGTTATGGATCTTAATGAAATTTATATAATGAATTTGTTTTCCTTTAAATTATAAAATATTAAACAGCTCGAAAGGTTATTTTGGACTTTTGTATGTTTAAATGTTATCTTACCAAAATTTGCACAAACAGACCATTTTCAATTACACTTTTAATACCAAAATCAGGAATTTACAATCAATAGATAGAGTTTGATAGGTTAATACAAGACCGCTTACTTACTTGCTTCTCAAGGTTTTTAGATCATTTTTAGATGGCAGAAGAATTCCAGTTTGGGAAAGGACAACATCTGCACTTTTTTTCTTTTTTTTTTGCACAGAAAAGTCATTTTAAATAGAAAACTTCTTGTTGGTTAATTCTTAGCTTAAAAGTTATTAGGTAAAATTCTCAGTATGTGTTTTTTAAAGGAAGTTTCCTGAAACCACCTTTGACACTATCCTATGAGTTTTGTTCTTCATGTTCTCTTACAAGGTACTAATGAAATTCCTTAAGCTATTTTATGCTTTAAAAAGCTGTTACAGTTTTATACTGCTTTGCAGCACAGAAGATAGATACTTTAATATAAGTAGAACTTCACAGCTCTCTTAGGTTATCGAGTGATTATTTTCATATTTTGTTTAATGGTACTGACATATATCTAAAAAGAACTTTCCCAAAATGCAGTTTCTTTAAATATAGTGTAATCTAATGTATATTTTGCATTTAAACCTTATTGATTCTGTAACCTAATTTGTTGATTCTTGGAGTCTCTTCAAGGATGAACAAATGTTAAAATAATGTGCTAAAGTAAATGTTTAAAATGACATTTTCCCAGTGCCATTTATTTAGATTTGGATGAAGAAAAATTACAGATTTTTATGGTATAGTTTTATTTTGGTTGTAAGGTAATTATGTTACAAGTCAACTTTTGGAGGAGACAAACTCAATCACCTATAATTTGATTTATTTTTCTAGTTTACCCAAAAGATTTCTGCTGGTTTTATTTAGTAAATGGTAGGCTTACCTAGGTTTTGACCCAAAATGTCTGAAATAAATTGTTTATCTTTGAAATACTGTATTTTAGAATTCTTAACTATTCCTTAAACACCATTAAATTCTTTATAAATGCTTGATTTCAAATTGGGTAATTTTGTTTTCCAATCTTTAGTGAAAACTTGCCACATTACATTGTAATAATCTTCATTTTTCAAAAGATACATTGACGGGCCATGATTCCTAACTTATTTGAAAGTAGTTTTTAGTTATTTGTAAATATTACTGTTAAAAGTAACTGAATTAAATTGCACCACATAGCTTGAAAACTATAATATAGAGATTTTGTAATGCTTTAAAAAGTGACCTCTCCTGAAAGTCTTAACCACGTAGAACTTAGATTCTTCTGTTCCTTGCATGCTCGATTTGTGTGTTGGTGGCTAATTTAAAGTTTGTTTTGGTGTTTGTTTTTGTGTGCCAGGTTCACTAGGCAAGCAGATTTTTTCCTCAGATTTCATAATAAGTCTTTTTAGGAAAAATAAAACCATTTGCTCTAAAAAACTGCACTAAAGGGACAGCCTATAAAAAGTTTTGGTAGAGCATCTTTAGGAGGAAGAAAGAACTTTAGCTTACTAAGTGATGAAATGTTAAATTGAGTGAGTGGTCATAGTTTCTATAGTTTAAACTTTACAAGAAAAATAAACCAAATCTTTAAAGATAGTAAATATAAAACCTGCTGTCATTGAGGAAAGTCTTAACTACACAAATTTTACAAATGCAACCTTAAATGCTGTAAGATTTTACCAACAACTTAAGTTTGGCTTGTGCTTTAACTTTGTAAAATGTATTCTTTTGCTTGCATTTCTGTGTCTGGGAGAATTAGGATGTTTTATGCTTCTTGAATGAATTTTATAACATATTTAATATATTACCAATTTAGATATAAAATCATTTGTAAATATTGAATTATAAAGCAGTTATTAAAGTAGGTGAAATAAACCAAGTGCTATGATATTTGCAGGTCACCCATATCTTTCAGAAGTCACAAAAGAACAGCCAGGTTTTTTGCACATCTGTGATCTCTGTTGAAAGGAAAATAAAATGAAACTCTAATGTAAAACATATCTAAGGTATTTCCGTAGAATTAATTGGAGAGTTAGTGCTGAAGGTTTTTGATCAGCTTCTGAAGTTTTCTTCTCAGTGATAAGACATGATTTGATTATTTAGGGAAGAATACTCATTTTTTATTTGCCCATTATGCATTTAATCCACATAACACTGAAAATTAATGTAACAAAAATTGTGCTCATACTGTACATCTATTCCTGTGCTTGGAACTACTTGTTAATAGTTTTTATTGATGCTGGCAGCAATAAAGGACATATGTATTATATATTGTGAAATTGAATAAGCAGTTTAAAAATGTTTTCTAATTTAGGGTATTAAGCATTTCCACTATTGGAAAAAAAGCATATGCTTATTTTATATTGCATTTTGTCTAAAGGACAGTCTTTTTTTTCTTTAATGTCTCCATTTAAATGGCTTCTAAACTATATAATGCAATTTGGAGCCTGTTTAGAAATAGAATTAAATGTCTTATGTAGTGCTACTGTTTTTTAATTAGGAGGTGATCAAATGTAATAAATTCAAAAATAAGCCCAGAAAAGAAATTAGTGTTTAAAGTTTAATGTAAGAAAAATTTATAAGATTTTTTTTCTCCAGTAGATACCTCACTTGAAAATAAAGCACAGCATACTTAAAGTAGTTCTAGTAGAAACATCCTATTAAAACAATTGTGAAATCTAGGACATCTTTTGGGAAATTCAACTTTGTGAGAAGTAAAATGTATTTAGCTTTTAACTATTCTGTTAAAAGTACTTGTTTATCCTAATAATTTTAAGCCAACATAGCAGTCTTAAAAGTTATTTCTGAATTTCTAACCTGTGAAGACAGTAATTGAATTAACTTGTGATAACTGTTGAAACAAATTGATTATATTGACCATAATTTGATTTGTAATTTTGCCAATGATGTACAGTTTTATGATTAAAATTGCTGTGGTTGGTTGCATTACATGACATACAAAACTGTCCTACCTCACGTGAAATAAATATTTTATATGATTTTACTAAAAAATAAGACTCATCTATCTGGTCACTTAGTTTACAAATTTGAATTATATTTATTGAAACATGACATACTGTGCTCTTAGCTTATACCTCAATTGTATTTTGTGCTGTTTTCCATTTTCATGCCTTGTAAATAACTTGTACAGATTGTGGATCAAATTCCAAATAAAATTTTTAATGCCAATAAGATTTGATTGAAGTCAAGTCAGTATCCTGTGTTAATCTTTTCTCCCTTTAAAATGTTATTCATTACATGTTGACTCACATAAAAGACCTATTATAAAATGTGGAATCATATGTAGTATATCAGGTGATGAAAATGCCAGCATTTTGTGATTGAATGAGTTTTGCCATAGAATAAATTACAGAACATTATGGCAGTGGAAGGCCAAATAGGGGATGTTTACCCTGAGGTCACTTCCTTCCCCTATTACAACTTTTTTCCTTTCCCAGTGTGCACAAGAAAATTCCAATCAACTCCTAACACATAGTCAATCCCGCCCTAAGCACCACCTCTGGTCAAAGGTTACATATACCCCGTACCCCATATCCAGGCAGAGGAGAAAGCCAGACTGCTGTCGGTTGTTGACTCCTCTCTCCACAATCTTGGAATAAAGGCCGCTTTTACTTTTTCTTATATTCTGCTCCTTTATTGTGCGGAAAAACTCATTCTCTTTCATCATACTTTAACTCGTTTTAACATCTTTGCCCCAGCCATATTATAAATTACCCATTAGTACCTAACAAATCATCCCCAAATTTAGCATCTTAAGGTAACAAAGTGTCTCGAAGTATCTGAGGGTCAAAAATCTAGGAGCAGATTTATTGGGTATTTTGGCCTAAGAGCTTTCGTGAGGGTGCAGTTAGGATGTTACATGGTCCTGAAGTCATTTGACTAAACTGGAAGATCTGCTTCTGAGCTGACTCTTACTTGGCTCTTGATGGGCCTTTATTTCCTCATTGTAAGCCCTGGAAGCTGTTGGCTTGGCGACAAAGTGGCTGATTTACCTACACGTGATCCAAAAGAAAGAGTGATAGCATAGTTTCTTTGAGGCTGAGTGATACTCATCACTTGCCTTATCCTAGTTGTTAGTGAGTCATCACAAGTCCAATTTAGGCTCAACAGTTTAGGGATTACTCAGGGATGGACACCATGAGGTGGGGATCATTGGGAGCCAATGAGAATGGCTAAAATACCCTGCACATTCTCATATTTAAATTTCTTATGATAGTATATACAAAAACAGCTGGGGATGTGGTTGAGTACAAAGGCTCTGGGTTTAATCTCCAAAGTAAATTTTACCCTTTAGCCATTTTTAAGTGTATAACAGTTGCATTAAATGTACAACATCACAGTGTTGTGCAACTATCACTGCCACTATTGCCAGACCTTTTCATCATTCTAAACACATTACTTAATTCATTCAGCTTGAGTGGTGCATGGGCACAGTCCTGTTGTGGAAGTGTTAAACAGTAACTCCTTTTTCCAGCTTCTAGTTTCTATTTTACAAATTTGCCTGTAGTAGATACTTAATGGAGTAAAAGTATTTGCCCTTTGTCTTATTTCATCTAGCATAATGTTTTCAAGTTACATCCATGTTGTCCAATATATCTGAATGTGTTGTTTCCACCTATTAGCTGTTGTGAATAATGCTGCTAATGAACATCAGTTTGCAAGTATATGTGGTGTTTAAATTCCTGCTTTTAGGGGTGGAATTGGTGGATCTAATGGTAATTCTATATTTAAATTTTCTGAGGAGCCACCAAATATTTCCACAGGGATACATCACTGATCTTTCCACTAAGAAGAAAGGAGGGTTCAGGTTTTTCTACCTTCCTGCCAACATGTTATTTTCCATGTTACCAAACAATCACCCTGAGGGGGTGTTTAGCATTATTTCATTGGCTTGACTTGCATTGCCATATTGACTAATGTCAGTCATCATTTCATGTGCTTAGCCGTTATTCATTTTCTTTGGAGAACTATCTATTGAAGTCCTTTGTTCAGTTTTCCCCAAGTCATTGCAAATTCTTTATTAGTATGTATTACACAGAATAATGGGTTTTGTTGTGACATTTTCAGACATGCATAGAATGTGCTTGAATTATAGTCTCGCAGTTACCGCTCCTTGCCGGCCCTCCTCCCAGTATCCTCCCTCTTCTCTAATAGACTCTTTTTTAGTTTCCTGTCATCTTTCTCCTCTCTCTACTCCCCACATATGAGAGAGAACATGATACTTGTCTGAGTCTGGCTTATATTACTTAACACAATCTCTAGTTTGACTCATTTTCCTGCAAATGACAGTTTTGTTCTTTATGGCCAAGTAATACTCCACTGTGTATAAGCTTTTTCTTTATTCATTCATCTATTGATGTAGGCTGATTCCATAACTTGGTGATTATGGTGAGATAAATGTGGTCGTGCAGGTATCTTACAGTATGTTGACTTTGGTTCCTTCAGATAAATAAGGAGTGGTACAGCTGGATCATATGACAGCTTCATTTTTAGATTTTTTTAAAAAGGAAACCATATTGATTTAATACTGGCTATACTAGTTTACATTCCTTTTCCTCCTCTTCTTCACTAGCCTTTATTAGTTTTTGTGTTTTTGAGGTTGCCATACTGAGTGAAATTTAAATATAGCTTTGAGTTGCATTTCCCTGATGGCTAAAGATGTTGAGCATTTTTTTTTGTGTGTGTGTGTGGAGGTAACCAGGAATCAAGCTTAGGACCTCAAGGTTGCCAGGCAGGCGCAATACCTCCGAGTGCTAGAATTATAGGTGTATGCTACCATGCCCGGTCCATTTTGTTCTTTCTGAGGTATCGTAAATGGAATTGTTTTCTTAATTATCATTTTGGAATGTTTTATTGTTAGAAATGCAACTGACTTTTGCATGTGGATTTGGTATTCACATTTCTGAATTCTTCACTAGCTCTGATTGTGTGTGTGTGTGTGTGTGATTTTTTGGATTTTCTACATATAAGATCATGTCATCTATGAATACATGAGATAGCTTTACTTTTTAGATGCTTTTAATTTTTCTAATCTAATCAATCTTGCTAGACTTTCAATACCATGTTGAATAGAAGTGATGAGTGAACACTGAAATGACATCCAGGATTTGGAGGCAGATTTATTTATGTCGAAGGGCACTGTTATGGTTTGTGTCTAGGTGGTCCCCCCAAACCTCATGCAGTCATGGAGGCAGCTGAATCTAGCATTTGTGATTGGCTCATTATCTAGTGCTGGGATTGGTGGTTTGAGTGCTGCACCTGCCCAGGGCAGAGTTGTTGAACAATGTAAGAGAGGCAAGGATGCATGTTTTTTCTCTTTTGCCCTGTTTACTCTTCCTGTTTGGGGCTGCATGAATGGTTGCCCCTCAGCCATGCCACCCTGCCTTGGAGCCAACAGAGTATGGACTGAAACCTTCAAAAAACTGTAAGATAAATACACATTTCCTTCCCTAATTTTGGGTGTCAGGTGTTTTGTCCCAGCAATGAGAGAAAAGTAATCAAGACAAGCACAGATCAGGATAATTCCCAGAATATCAGGTCCTGATCTCTGGTGGTCTAGGGCTTATATGAGACAAGCAAGCAGGAAGTACAGAGACAGGATGGCTTGTCAATTGGGGATTGGTTTATATATGTGCATCATGGTGACCAACCATTTCTAAGACAAGCAACCGGAACTGGAACAGGAATTATTACCTGGGCTACTAACAAACTGCAATATATCGGTTGGGGGCAGAGTGGTTTCTGCTACACTTCAACCCTCAGTTGGGCTTGCTCTGATAGTAGGAATCAGTGTGAGGTTGATTCAGTCTCAGGATTCAGCCCAAAAAGAATGCTTAAGGCTTTCTTAAGTTTTTCTAAGCATGCATTTTTTGTGTGGCTTTCTAAACTCTGCCACCAGCAAGCTTCTTCTGAATGTCCTGATGGCCAAATGAACCTCACCCAACTTGTCTTCCAGGCTTTAGGTCATCTATTAATTGCTTCCTCCTATACTCATTTGCCCCAGGCATCCATGAGTCTGTCCATGTCTTGAGTATTTCCTAAAGTGTCCAATACTTTTTTTGTTTAACCTGAGGCTCAATTAGGCAAAAGTGGAGATTAGAGTTTTGAATTGGGCTCTTCAAGTGTTCCCCCGAAAGATTACAGCAGGTGTGTGTAGTAATTTCATTTTTGAGGAGGAGGTTATTTATTTATTTATTTATTTATTTATTTATTTATTTATTTATATGAGCAAGGTCTCTGTAGTGTAGGTTGGTCTTGAACTCACTATGCAGCACATGTGGGCTTCAAACTCATGGGAATCCTTCTGCCTCAGCCTCCCAAATGCTGGGATTAAAGGTGTGCACCACCATGTCCAATTTAAGTGTAGTAATTTAAAAATAAAGTCTACTCTTCTCCCTCTGATTTGAGGTTAGGAAATGGCAACTGGAGTGCTCTTGTTCTATGCTCATGACTGCCAGCATGTTGGGGAGAAGATTAGGCTAAGACAGGTACAAACTGCACATAACTTTTCTACAAGTTGGAAGATGACTTTAAAAAAAAAATCCCTTGATTGCGTTTGCTTGGTTGCTTGATTGTGTTTATGTGCACTCAAAATTGAATCCAGAGCCTCACACTTGCTAGATAAGTGTTCTGCATCTGAGCTGCATCCAAGTCCTGCTGTAAATGTTTCATTATTTAATATAGTACCAATTTTTTTCTTCTTATTTTCACTATATACATGCAACAACTAATGCTTAGAGCATTTCAATCCACCATTTTACCAACTACTCTCCTACTTAGCTACAAACTTTTTAAAACCAGTTATCGCAAGTGTTATAATACTTTTGTCAAATGCTATTGGTTTAACCCTAGGACATTGTGGGAGGGCACTGCACAAGGGTGTGAATAAAAGCAGACAGAGGATCACTAGAGGTTGTTTTAGAGGTTGCAAGGATAGTGCCGGAAATCCTCTTTCCCCAGACCTTCATAGGCACCAAAGAATTTTATCCGTGGAAGTTGGAGCTTTCAGATAGAAAGACTTAAGGGCAGCTTAGCTCAGATAACAGTAATTACTGCGTACATTGGCTTGACATGAAACTGGACCAGACGCTGGGCTCCCAAGGATGAGTCAGATATAGCTTTTTATGTACTGGAACAGATGGGATGGACAGTATGGCTGAGTTCAGCAGTACAGTTCTATGCAGTGGCCAACATGAGGGGTACACTTAGCTCAACCTGGAGGGTGATTGCCTGAGCGGCGCTTCGAAATACGAGAGCTGGGGAGGAGAGAACACGGAGTGTTGCAAAGTGTTCAGAGCAGAAGGAGCCGGCGTGAGGAGAGAATGGAAGCTGCTAGCAGCTACAGTGTGACACTTACTGAGGAAACAACTCACACAGGCAAATCCCAAACTAAAATTCTGTGAGGAGAGAATGGAAGCTGCTAGCAGCTACAGTGTGACACTTACTGAGGAAACAACTCACACAGGCAAATCCCAAACTAAAATTCTGTGACGAAGGATTTATATTTCGATAAAACCTGCACAAGGTGCTTTTGGGACCCTTTGGAACTCTATAGGAAGATGCAGGAAAAGTCCTGTTGCAGTAGGTTCTTGGGCTAATGAAAGCTTTCGAATGAACAGAAAGTCACTGAGTGCAGGCCAGGATAAAGTGTGGAGGACGGGGGAGAGCAAGGAGCTGTAGAGTTCAGGGTGAGAGGAACAGACATTGCCAGGAGGAGGGAACAGCACAAATGGGAAGGGGTGCTCACAGGGCTGTGCCGTGAGGAGCTGCACCGTTTTACACGCTGAAGTGTTTGAACCACATTGCTGAAGAGGACGGAGAATGAGGTAGTGACACAGCCTTTCAGGAAGCTGCATGGGGTGGGGGGCACGAGCACCCCTTACAAACCACACACACAACAGATAGCTGAACGTAACACCCTAGATTTTAAAAAACTTTCTTAACAAAACAAGCCATATTTATAATGGAAAATTGGAAAATGTGTAAAAAAAACAATAGAGAATAAAATCCCCCAATTTCACGATCACAAAGAAATTGTTAATATTTCAGGGTATATTTTACATATATACTTTAAAAAGTATCCAACTATACAGATATTTTGAAATAGAATTTAGCAATTTCTATTTTGAAAACCATATTTCATGATGTGTTGTCTATTTATTTAAACACTTAGTTGAGTTGTAGATCACTTAATTGAACAATTTCATAATTATATATTTTAGAAGTTGGATCAAAAAAAATATATATATATACATTAAGTCATTTTGCTATGCATTGTGCTGTGGGTACTTTGTAATGTTCATTCTCTGGATTTTTTTTTTAATAAAACTGCATTTATCTGGTATTAATGGGAGACTTTGAGTGCCCTCCAGTGGTCAAACCAATTTTGGCAAAATTCTATGGAATTGAAATGAAATCATATCTAGTTGTTGAATCTTCCTGGCAAAGAGACAAGTGGCTAGAATTAGCTCTAAAAAGGTTTTACCTTGTAGTTGGGAGCAAAGAGACATCATTTTTTTTTCTTTCAAGTTGTTGTTCTTATGCTACCAGCTCATGAAATGTTTTGAATTTCAGTGCTATGTTATATGAAGTGTGATTTGTTTACAAGCAGGTTTTCAGCCAACTGATTACTTTTGGCATAAAAGCTGATATATATTGAATTACTATTTGTTAGTAACTTACTATTTGCTAGGAAAAGCTCCAAGAATTTTACATATAGTAACACCCTTTATTCTCACATTGTTATGAAATATTACTATTGCAAATGCTATTTTACAGGCAGGACATAAAATATTAGCTGCCTTAGTAGCTAAATGAAAATACTTGTTCTTAGTCAACTAGAGAATTTAGTAATGTAGTTTTCTAGTTAGATAATTTCTTTATTTTTTCATTCAGTATTTATATTCTTTATTACTGTTATTCATTCAACTTTTAGAAAATGTGATTTCCAATTTGGGCTTGAAATGAGGACTTTTAGTGTCCCTCAGGAAATATAATCTCATAGATTGTATCAGACATGGTACTGTAAAATGGGTTTTGAGACTTTTGGTAGAGAAGTAGATAAGCAGAATTGGCTGTTTGAGGACAGAAGACAGGACTCAAACCTAAAACTCCAGGTGTTTCGTTATTTTGGGTTATCAATAAGCTGAAGGAAGGCAAATTTGGGATAAAATGGCTTCTGAAAGAATGGTATAATTGTGGTTATAAAGGCTGGGAAATGGCACTCTGAACAGGCAATTTTTTTTTCTGTTGTAGCTGACATTTTATTTTTCTGTTGAGATGGGATTTCACTATGCTATCCATGCTGGTCTTGAACCCCTGGGTTTAAGGGATCTTCCTGTCTCAGCTTCCTGAGTAGCTTAGATTATAGGTATGTGCTGCCATGCCTATGGTAATATTTGGGCTTGATGTTTTAGATGCAAGTAATATACAAATGTGCCACTCTTCTCTGATGGGGACATATTGCTTGATTGTGGTATCTCTAGACAGAAACATTTTTGATTGGGAGAGAAGCAGTGAATGTCTTTCCTATCGGAGAAGGCTCCGTTTCCCTAGGGACAGCAGGGAGATACCTGAGCTTGTGAACAGCTGTACTCTGTCTCTCGCCTCCTTCCTGGACCAGTCTAATTCTGCCTGATTTCTTCTGCGTTGTGTCTAGATTATTGTCCTAGAACAACCTGGAGGACTCCAGCTCTTTTTCTTTCCTCCTCTCTCCCTCCTCCCCTCTCTCCCTCATCACCTCCCTTCATTCAGCTCCATTCAGTCGATCAGGACTGAATGCTTTCACGTGTGCCAGGCACTATCTCACATCCTTGGGTGTCAGTGACTAAAAACTCAACAAATCCCTGAAATTCACACGACATTTTACTTTTTGAAAACATGTTTGTGGCCAGGAGTGGAGGTTCATGCCTGTAATTTGGCACCCTGGCAGCCTGAGACAATAGGATTGCAGGCTCAAGCCCAGGGTAAGTTTGTGACACAATGACACATTCCCAGCATCCTCCACTGTCCATAACGCCTGTTTGCCACACTTGTTTACACTATGAATTTGTACTATAGTATTTCTAAAAATAGACAGATGTGGAGTTTTGTATTTTCTATGAGAGGAATTTATCTTTTAAAAGGAGGTCCTAGTAAAAGTACTTGATTTTAAAATCAATAATCTTATATACTTTCATGTACATTCTGTATTTTCATATCCTGAAGTTACATCTGCTTTAATATATGAAGAAGGCCGTCACAGAGAAATATACCTCTATTTAAGTCTAATTATCTGTCAGTTGGCATGTGTGAGGTTGAGGTGAATCACATTTGTCCACAAATCAGCTCCCTTTACAAAGAAAACATTCATTACCAGCCATGCAGAGAAACACTGTGACCACTAGTAGTCGCTGAGGGTCCACCCTGTGCCCCAGGCTTCGCTCTCGCCGTGTGCCTTTGATGCTTGTTTGCACACATGCCTCCCTGCAGGCTAGCACTCTAGCCACGTTCAGGGCCAGCTTGGTTGACTGTTTTTAGGTGTAAATGGATGGAGAACCATTAATTCAGCTGTTTCCTTTGTGCATCTGGGTGTTAGGGCATTGACTGGTCCTCAGATTCTCCTTTCCAATACCTTAGAGTTAGAATAAAATGAATCTTTTGCTCAAGTCACAGGAAAGACTCTTGTTACCTTTTTCATAATGAAAGAGTATTTGGCTTAGAGTTGGATGGTTTTTCTAGTGCTGCTATGTCAAGGGATGGTACCATAGAGTTCTGAGGGAAAATTAATTGAGAAAACATTGGGTGGTCTGGAAGCCAACTGTAAACATCTAGGATTGGACAATGAAAGACACTCTCCCAACTGCAGAGATACCCTACAAGCATACTGGACTTGGAGAGCTAGTTTTTTTAGCTTGTGCTGTGTGGGAGTCTGATCTTTTTTTTTTTTCTCTTTTTGAGACAGGGTCTCTCTATACAGTTCAGGCTGGCCTTGAGCTCACTTTGTAGCCCAGGCTGGTCTCGAACTTGCAACAATCCTCCTGCCTCTGCCTCTCGAGTGCTGGGATTACAGGCGTGAGCCACCACGCCCGGTTTGGGAGTCTGATCCTATTACAAGGGGAGTTTGGGGAGTAGTCACAGCCAGGAAGGATGGACGATTTTAGCAGAAGACCCTCAGCTAACACAGCCTGAAGGGCTGACTTGGTGCCTGGGTCATGGGACCCTCCCCTGTGGATAGTAAAGAGTTCTTGCTGCCTTTGCTACCTCCTGCTCCCAGTTCTCTGTGCTTTCCATGGCTGGTGACTTCCTTTCAAAAGAGCATGCCTTCCTCTTTCTTAATAGGGCTAATTAATTCAAATACAGTATAATCTGGCTCCTGCATGCGGCTTTTTGTACATCTATGTTGGATCATTTACACACTAATGTTTAGATTACTTTCATTAAATAATGATAATAATCTATTTAGATTTCATCTTTACGAGAGGAAACTCACGTTTCTGATTTTATATGCCTATAAATAAATACAAACAGCTAATGTTAAGGAGCATCCATCAGTGCTGGGCACTTTGTGTCAGCGCCTCTGGACTACACATTGCTGTTCTCACTGTACAGTGAAGGACCTGAGATCACATGGCTTAATTTGCCCAAGTGGCGAAGACAATGTGAACCCAGGAGGTTCTCTCCAACAGTTTCTCAACTCTGTTTACCATTTGGCATCTGAGTTTTGAAATCTGCCTTTCTGAACACCTCTCTGTGTGACCCAAGGCTGATCTGGGCATTGCTAAAATTTGATAGGTCAAATTTTCATGAGTAACAGGTCAACTATTAGTGGAGTGACAAGAGTTCATATTTCATAATGACTTCTGCAAAGAACTGATGTTGCTTGGGCTTTATATTTTATTTTGTAATCAGTTGAAAAGCTATATTTGATTGGTATAAGGAAATATCTAAAACATTCAGATTCATAGATCCTAGCAGTGGAATACTTCCTGAACACAGTAGTTCTTTAAAAAAGCAGACATATTCGTATAACATAATTTCCACGAATCAAACTCATGTGGATGCAAGGAGAACACACAAGTGCAGAACCAAGAGTTCTGAAGCATTGTATTGTAATACTAGCAGCCCAGGCTTATGGAGACTTACTTTGTATTGGACCTTAAGCTTTATATGGATATTAACTTACATAATCACCAAGAAACCTTCAAAGTAGGCAAGATTTTAATTTTTGTTTTATAAATGAGAAAAGAAAAACAAGAAAAGGAAAGTAATTTGGTGACATAGCCATTGGAAGTAGTGGAGTCAGAATTTGAACTCGGCACCCTGACCTGTGTTTGCAATACATGTGCTTCACAGGGAATCATTGTTGCTTTTGCTCTCAGTGTTCATTACAGAGCCATTTTTGGACCCTGTAGTGGGAAAGGCTACAGAGTGCTCAATGCCTGTGGTTATGACTTGTATCTGAGATTTACAGTGTTGAGCAGAAAGATCTTGTGCTTTCTGAAGTCCTTTACACATCAGAGGTCCTTTAAAATTGCATGATTGGAGAGGAGGCAAGGACCCAAATGAATGGGTCAAGAGATGTATGTAATAAGTCAAATATTTCAGACAGTCTCTAAGTTGTTTCACGTAAACACAGTCTCAGGAGGACTTCTTTACAGGAGAAAGGACGCAGAGACGGTGGCACGCTTGAATGCGGGGACAGAAGGCGGCTGAGTGGTGTTGCTGGTGATGATGATGATGATTTACACTTACACCCTCACTGTGGGCTAAGCGGTTCTCTCAGTGGAATGCAGATACCAGCGCTACAGTCAGCAGGAACAGTGGATCTAACTTTTAATGTATCAGAAACGGGACACTTGGGCCCGTTAGAAATTTTGAGAAACTGATCACCAGGACAGGAATGGTTATTGAGGAGGGTGAGATGGGCCCAGGGAAATCTCCCCACTCTCACTGAGTGAATGTGGGCCACTCTAGACTTTCTCCTGCTGTCTTTTCTTGCCTGTTAATGTATAATCAGCAAGTGTCCCTCCCAAAGGTTGTGCGAATTAAATGAGCTAATACACGTGACACACACACACAGAGTAAGAAGTTTGCTGCCACCATTCTTGCGGCCACGGCCACCTGTGGTGGTTTCCAACTAGCGGGGAAAAGACCATTTTTCCCACTAGTAACCGCTGTGCACTGAGGCTCTGCCTCTGCCCACGGGGCAGTTGAGACTCGAAGCCGGGACGCTGGGGACGGTGGCGGGCACCCTGGGGAGCGCTCAGGGCTGGGACGGAGGAGCCAGTGGGTGGCCTGAGGAGGGATGGAGCGAAGGGGACGCGGAGACGGCGGCGAGGACCGGGAGCGAGCCGCGCCCTGGAGCTCCCGGGTCCTAGGCCCGATCGGATCCTTTCACCTTTCCACGCCACGCGCTGGGCGGGGGGGGGGGAGGGAGCCCGAGCCCCGCCCCTTTCCACGCCCCGCCTCGGGCCCGGCCGGCGATTGGCCCGCTGTGCTCGCCGCTGTCGCCGATTGGCGCGCCCCGGCCGGGGCCGCGGGGTTTAAGGGGGGGGGGGCGGGGACGCGCTGCCCAGAGGCTCGGTCCGGCCGCGCCGTCCCCGTCCGAGCCAGCTCCCGCCGCCGCCGCCTCCAGTGTCCGGCCTCGGGCCGTCGCTCGCCCGCGGCTCTCGAGCGCAGCCCAGCGAGGTCAGGGCGGGCGCTGTCCAGCCCGCGGCGAGGGCCGAGGCGCGTGGACGTCGGGGTGGCCACCATGGTGGCCACGTGCCTGCAGGTGGTGGGCTTCGTTACGAGCTTCGTGGGCTGGATCGGCATCATCGTCACCACGTCCACCAACGACTGGGTGGTGACCTGCGGCTACACCATCCCCACCTGCCGCAAGCTGGACGAGCTGGGCTCCAAGGGGCTGTGGGCCGACTGCGTCATGGCCACCGGGCTGTACCACTGCAAGCCCCTGGTGGACATCCTCATCCTGCCGGGTAAGGGCCATCCCGAGCCGCGCCTCGGCCTGGACCGGAGCAGGAGGGGCATTAGGGTTCAGGGAAACTTTGGGGCTCCCAGGCTGCGGGGCGCGCTTTACACCTCCAGCCCCACTTACCGTGAACAGTTAGGCGGTCCTAAACTTCTTCCTTCTTGGCCTCGTTTTCCTATCCGGAATTTGGAATAATAGTAGTAATTCGTCCAGCAGCTGTAGGAACTCATCCCTTGTCAATCCCCATAGACCACCTGCCTCCTGCACCAGGGTCCGTGGACCACGGCCCCACGGCCCTGGCCCAGCCTCTCCCTGCTTCCCCTGAGAGCGCAGATGTGAGGGGCGTCGCAGACCCCGCACCCGAGCGGTTCACGCGGCGGCACAGCAGTCCTCGGGGACGCGGGGCCCGGCCGGTCAGTGCGCGCCCAGCCACCCCGAGGGCGCCTCCCGCTGCCCCGCTGAGCAAACCCCAGGTGTTCCCGCAGTCCCAAGCCGGTCCTGTCTCCTGCATCCCCGCCCGCCCGGCTCTGCTGTGGGGTCGTGAGACGCCCCGCCCTGCTCGGCTTGCTCCAGTGGGACTGGGAAAAGCAGGGGTTCCTGGGGCACAATGGCTGTTGAAATCCTGGGCTCCAGCCATGTCCCCTGCCGCGGGGAGCGGCCTGGAGGGCAGGATTGACAGCTTGGGTCCCAGCTTCCTTTGCCCGTGGGAAAATTCTGAGCAGCAGTTTGCATTCTGATGTAAGCCACCAGCCGCTGGGGTGAAGGTGAAGGCCCAGGATTCCTGCTGGGAATCTGCCCTGCCTGGTTGGCTTATGCTCCCTCCAGCCCGCGCCCGGTGGCCTTCTGTCCCTCTAGGCTTTCAGAATGAAGAGGCTTGTACCAGCAGCCGCCAGAGTGGGAGGCATTCGCTTGGTGCCTTCTGGGAGAGTCTCCCAGAGACTCTGCACCCGTGATGTGCTCCCAAGTGCTCCCCAGTCCAGGCAGTTGGAATCACTCTTCATTGCTGCGCAGAACTTGACTCTCATCCCTATGACAACTTATTTTTTTTTTAAATTGTTTCTGAGTTAAATTCTACAATATCTAAAATACCTTGAAGACGCAGATGGCGCCCTACTCACTGTCGCACCCTCTCTTGGTGCCCGCACTGCTCTTGGTGCACGGTGGGTGCGCACAGGGCATCCGTCAGGCCGCCTTCCGTTATCCTGTTCTCTATTATGGACTCTCAGAAGGACGGAAGTTGGACACTACATCTGGATCCAGCTTCAGCTTCAGCTGTCCGGACCCCTGAGATGCAGCCCTGGCAATCCGGGTGACGTGACATAGATTGTGGACTTCAGTGAACCTCAGCTGTCCTCTTTTAAAAAATTAAAACTGAGCCAAGTGCCTGTCTTTCGGGACTGACCTGGAGATTAAATGCGATAAGAAATGTAAACCCCCTTTTGTGCAGTAGATGCTCCATAAATGGTTTAAAATTAAAGCTGGGCATGAAATTTGTGGGGACCTTTGAAAGAGACAGACATTTACTATCCGTTTCTACTGGAGTTAATTTTACTAAGCATTTAGTGCCACCTCATTTGTCTTCAGAGAACATCCCCGAAATACATTTTTTGGGGGAGGAGCCTGATCCTTTCTGCTGACCCTCCCTTGGGTTTTGAGTGGGGGCAGCTTCTGTCCTCCGTGTCCATCTTTCAGCTTCCTCATACGACCTTGGCCTGGTGGTATGTGAACAGCCTGTACCATGAATTTCAGAACTAAAGGTGCTGGCTGGCTGTGTCCTTAGGGTCCGCTCTGGCTCTCCCTCAAGCTGCAGGAGCGGGGAGGGTTGCAGGCTCAGTCTTCTCCCATTTCCCTGGAGGGGGGTGTCTTCAAATCAATACTTGCTTGATTGTCTTTAATTCTGAAGAAACTGAGATGAGATACGCAGTGTTAGCAAAGAGTTTTGTGGGATCTGGATTCTGGCAAAACGTATCTTGCTAAAAGACAGTGTTCAAGTTGGATCTTGGTGCCCAACAAAATCTGGCTGGATTTAAAATGAGAGTCCTGGTGTGTGAGGCAGAACTGGGGCTACTTTCTTGGCTTCGCTGTTAACTCTGCCTCCCTGAGGCCACGAGCTCTAACTCTCTCTATCTGAGCAAAAAAGGGAGGGTAATAAAATACTACTTTTCTTTTTAAAGGAGAGTGTTTTAATGAGAAACAATAAATTTAAAAGTGAAACACATTAAATATATAAAATTCTCCCAGTACCTTGTCAGATGTATTCTGCATGAATATTGTGTATATTATAATCTGCTTTTTAATAACATTAACAGCTTTTTATTTGACAGCATAGACTTCAGATGGCTTTCCTCTACTCTTTTATTATTCAGCTCACCTGTTCTTTCATTTGTAATTGCTTGTTTACATCATCCTTTGTGGGCAAATGAAAACCTAGCAGGTGCCTTCCAAGATCTTCAGGGCTGGAGAGGTAACTTTTAGACCATGATGGACAGGAGGAGAAACATGCTGGGCACTGCAGGTGAGGCAGGAGATGGAGCCTTGACCATCGATGGGGGACAAGTTTCATGAGAACAGCAGACTCTGTGGACAGCAGAGAGAGGAAGCTAGTTTTAATACACAGTTTAGCTGATTTCAAGGCTATGCATTGCTCATCTCCATGTGAATTAAAAGTACGTGGTTCAAGAGAGAAATCATGGCACACATCTGCAGACAAAAGCTCTGTATTGATGCAGTAATAACACCAACCATGTCAGCTAACCTCGTTCCAGTACTCAGCGTAGTAATTGCTTTAGAACAGTGAGAAAGAATGACTTTATTCTTCAGTAGACAGACAGATGTAGGTGTTATTATTTTTGTACCATGGTTGCGTCAAATAAAACAAAGCCATGTATAGAGCAAATCAACAGCAGAGTGGAACCAACACAGATCACCACCATTCATTTTCCTTACAGATTTGAATTTTCATCAGAACCTTTTATGAGGTGATATAATAATGTAAATAGGCTCCTGCTCCCTTTATTCTCGAAGCTTGCCAGGTAATATGAAGGCGGGATCCCCATTCCAACTCTCTAGCTCCCCTTTTTGTTGCTCTGGAGGTGTGTGGTGATTTTCCATGACATGGAAGTGCATTTTAGAAGGCTTGGGAAGGGGTGAGAAGAAAGAAAGGCAGTGTTGAGCTCCTGCGGGACAGGAGTCAGGAACCGAAAGGATCCAGGGTCTACCCTGCCCTCTTCTCTTTCTCCTCCCCAGGCTATGTGCAGGCCTGCAGGGCCCTGATGATTGCGGCGTCTGTTCTGGGCCTGCCGGCCATCTTGCTGCTGCTGACTGTCCTCCCCTGCATCCGGATGGGCCATGAGCCCGGTGTGGCCAAGTACAGGCGGGCCCAGCTGGCTGGTGTTATGCTCATTCTACTGGGTAAGCGTTCTCTGAGGGAATCTGATCAGTCTCAAAGCCTAGGGTTGCTGCTTCATCCAGTTCAAGAGAAATTGACTGGAAGCCAAGAGAATCCACTGAGCAACACCTGAATCCTCAGGGTTTGTTTATATTTTATGAGATATTTAAGCAAAAGGATAAGTAATGTCTTGGGGCACACTGAATATGAAAATGAGTTAATAAAAACAAAGAGAAAATTTTGAGGGTAGGAAATATCAGAGAGACCAGAAGACAGGAGAAAGTTACATGGTGGTTTTCTACCCAGGTCACAGAAGGGATTCCCTTTTGAATGCTTATATCCAGTTTCTACAGAGGAACAATTAAATCAGAATTTTCTGGGGATTGGGTCTGGGAAATGTGTTTCCTTCAAAGCTCCTGAGATGATCCTCAGTGCAATGAAGACTGAGAGCCTCCGTTAATCTATAAAGACTAGAGAAAGAGGAGGGCCAGAGTCAAGGGGTCGAGACTGGTAGACCCGCAGATGACGACTCACTGCTTTTATCAGGAAGTGTTCACTAAGCATGTGTGCCAGGGACTAGGAACAACAGAGCAGTTTCTGCTCGGAGCGGATACAGACATCTTTATCTCGTGACAGGTGCATGCCTAAAAAGGTCCGTAGGCTATTCCCACTTGCAGGAAGGCTCCCAATCTGACTGGAGGAGTTTCCAGAACCAAGGAACTAGTGACGAGTTTTGAGAGTGAAGATGGTCAGGCCATGGACTGGGGAGGGCGACAGTCCAGGGCAAGGAAATGGCGTGTGCTTATTCAGTTTTGCTGCTTACACTTGCACAGAAAAGCTTGACACAACCGTTGGAGGGTCCTCTTAGCTCTGTTCTCTTTGGTGATTTAATTTCTATTTTTTTTCCTTGGATGCCGATTCCATTAACATGTCTAAATCCTTATAGCGGAAATGAATTTTAAGAATAGCAGTTCTGGTTAAAATGTACATATGGATGAACGAGAAACTGGTCTGGATGTAGTTCAGTTATAGTTATTTTCTCTTGGAACAAGGAACTCCCATCTCTAAACTGGCTACTAGTTGAGGGGTGGGGGGCGGTGTCAGGATCCTGTACGTGTGGGTACCACTTAGTCATGGTCACCTCCCACTGGAGGCTTCTGGCCTCAGTGATGCCAGTGAGGTGAGGGGAGATGAGGGGTGATGATTGCAAAAGGGTGGGGGTTTGTGAAACTGTGGAGAACTCTAAGCAGAGTGCAAATGTGTGTCTGTGTGTGTGTCCCAACAGAAGTGAAAAAGGAAAAAGACCATTATAATTTCCTACAAGGATCTGGGCGTGGAAGTTTGATTCTTATTGCAGTCTGTGTGTGACTGCGTGAGGAGCATGGCTCGGCCTCTGTGCTTTGCCCTGTAGCTTTCCCTTCTCATAGTGCTTCCTGGGGTTCGGAGATACAGTTCCCTTTCCAGTGGGAAGCTGAGTGCCCTACAGACAAACTAGACTGTGGGATCCAGATGATTTCTTCTCCTCCTAGGCACTTGCTGCTTGTTCCTTTCCTCACAGTCTCATGGCAGCTCCAGAAGGCTCCTTTGGGTTCTGGGAATAGCAGGCAGTATTCGTCTCCAGATACCCCAGCCTTTCACACACACTCATGGTGTCCACCCGTGAGAGAATGTATTCAAACCAACAGGAGCAAACCCTGTGGAAAATGGAGAGATGAAAGCAAAGTATACAGAGACAAATTGGCTTTTAAAAAAAACTCTAAAAATGAACAAATTTTCTAGCTTGAATAACCAGAGTTGTCTGGAGGGAGGGAGAAAGTAACCAGTGGCTTGAAGCTTGTTAGATGCATTAATTTTCTTTATCTTTCAAAGATTAGTGCAGAGAGGGCAGTTTAGACAAGGGAAGCAAGGGAAGCTGGCTGTCCCTCAGCTTCTGTTTGCCTGTCTGGGGTTGGAACCATGGGGAATTGGGGGACTGAGTGATCCAACCCCAAGGAAGGTGTACCTTTCCAGCTGCTCAGCACTTAAATGGGCCACTCATAGCCCATTTCCACTGCTGCATTTTTGGTATTATCCACTTCTTCTTGGCTCCAGCTCAGATTTATTTCCTAGTGGGTCCCTGCTTTTGGGTCGGATGCTGTTCTGACCAGAACGAGCCAGCTCTGGAAATGTAAAGCTCATTGTCTCAAGAGTGGCACCTGCTGATCTCCTCTAGGTCTTCTCACCCCGGGGGCCCCAGTGCCTTGTTTTCTACCCTTGGCTGAGCGGAGGGAGGAGCAGGAGAGAGTGAAGGGCCTCTTTGTGTTGCTCTGGACTGGTTTCTGTCACTCTCTCGAAGAAGCCGGGGCTGGACCTGTGCTGGGTCCTAGGGGTCACCCGATGGTGCTCCGGCTGAGGTCTGGTTCCGGACCAAAGGGAATGGAGGGGTCACCCTGGGGGCTGGGGTCATGATAGTGCTGATATGGAAACTGTTAACACAATTAAAATCCGTTCTTTGTGGTGTTGGGTATCTGCGATTATCTTTCTGAAAGCTTAAAAATCTGGTACCTGTCTTACAACTCTTATCTTCTCAGCAGGCTTAGTTTGAGGGTGTGGTGATTTGGCTCCTGCTGTGGGCAGGAGCAGGAGCAGGAGCAGGAGTCTGGTGCTTCTGGCTTCTTAAGCAGGTTGAGCAGCTTCAGGAGCAGCAGGTGCCTCAGATCTGAGCTGGATCTGAGACAAACTTATCTGTTTGCAGCTTTTCAAGAGGACCTGTCAAGGCTGGGTTTTATCAGGAGTCAGATACAACCATACTGAATCTACTGACTCTACTGCTTTCTAGCTGTGTGAACTGGGGAAGTTATTTAATATATCTGAGTCTTTCTATCAGATGGGGAAAAACAAGGCCCACTTCTCAGGTTGGTAAGAAGTGTGAAATGATTATGAAAATTACCTAGTGTAGTATCTGGCACATGGTAACTGCTCAGTAAATGATTACTATTGTTGTCTTAGAGGAAATAGAGAATTAGCCCAGAGGGTAATTGGGTCTTCTTCCAATCAAGTCTAATTTCTGCAGTCATCTCCACACTTGAAAGTGGTGAAGACAAATAATCTGTTTCTGGAGATACCACCTGTATTTTGGCCTGATGGAAACATTTCCTTTATTAACTCTGTTAAAACCAGAATATGAGATTGTTACAGATTTTTGCTTTTTCTGTTATGAAAAACCACAGTAACCGACCTTACTGAAAATCCTGAATCTCAGTTCTGATGTAATCTAATTCTTACATTGCTGTGAGCTTTATTTGAGTCTTTTTAGGGAACAGGGTAAGGAATAGAAGGAATGGAAATGTACTTTGCTTCCTAAATGGAATCTTTTTATCTTCTCTTTTTCCTTTTTAAAAATCTGGTACCAGTAATCTTATTTATAGTGGAAAAGTTGTTTTAATTTGGAAATTTCAGGAGAAATTATAGTAGGATAAAGAGTGTGGGCAAGTGTGAGAAATTATGGTAGGATAAAGAATGTGGGCATGAGCTTGCCAGACATACAGAACCAAATGTCCAACAGGAAAAAGGAATACTTGGGTGTGGAATGAGTAGCTATACTCTTAATCCAAGGGTGTTGAGAAAATGGTTAGAAAAATCTTCCTCCAATCTCAGTGACTTTAAACAAACAAATCCCTAATCTAAATAGTATTTCACAGGGGTAGTAGAAAGGGTGTGGCACCTGAGTATGACCGCGGCTTACAGTGACCTAATCAGTAAATTTAGAGGCACTAACTGCTTCATGTACTCTCCCTATCTTTCAATTTTGTGCTTAAAAAAAATTAACAAAGGACTATGGCAGTGGCTCAGTGGTAGAGTATTTTCCTAACATGAACAAAGCCTTAAGTTTAATCTCTAGCATTACAACAAACAAACCCAAAAGCTGGAACCTTAAAACCAAAAAAACTACTTAAAAAAACTATAGGGAAAAAAAAAAGATTCATGGAAAAAAAATAAAGGGAAAAATTTTGAAAGCAAGCCAGGAAAATAATAAACCCAAATATTTCATTGCTTTGTTGAGTGTTATAAATATTAATTTTTCCTAAAAGTCACTGGTATAGGAGGTGCATGTCCCCTGGCAGCCGTGTCAAAGTTTAATGAGAAAGACAGATGAGAAAAACAAGAATGATTACTAAATTTGTCTCCAGCCTCTGGCTTATTAGAAATCTCATTACTTGTCTCCTAAACTGATTTCTTTGTGAGAAGCTAAAATAAATTGCTATTTAGTTCATATGCTATAATAGTATTGGTTGTAGAAGATGATGTTCAGTATCTTGTAAAATGTTAAACGGAGGTGGATTTTGTAAAAAGTTTTTATTGCGAAAAGTTTCAAACCTACACAGAAGTAGAAAGAATGGTATAATAAATCCCCTTGAACTTAAACTCTCTCTCTAATGAGGAACTCATGGATTATTTGTCTTATGTCTCTACTTCTTCATTTCTTATAGGACACAAATCTAGCATATCAAGGAAAATTTTCCCTTCGTTACTACAGGATAGTCACAGTAATTTAAGTAATTTTAATGAAAATATTACCTTGCACTATAATCAATGCTTTTGAAAGTCCTTTCAGTGCCTGATATTGAAAGTGACAAAGGCTGGAAAAAGAAGTGTTCATTAGGAGAGGGAAGAGATGTCCATATCTGAGCTGATTTGGCTCTGCCTCTGTGTCCTTGGCTATGTGCTATTACCTCTAGAATCAGGCACAACTATATCAATTTTATTTAACCTAATCACATTTGCTTTTCCTTTTTACAAGTAAAATTTTAACTGCACCTAATTACCATGCATATTGATGAGGAAGTATGCATCACATTTATTTCACTCCCTAATATTACCATGTGTCATTTAATCTCTTTAAAGATTGAAAGCTGCATTAAAATTTTATTGCTTTAAAATTGCCATGCCAAGTAATTTCTGCTTGGTTAAGTCAAGTCATCATTAATGTTTAACAAGGTGATGCTCTATCAATTAAAGAACACATTATGTTGACATTATTTGAAACTTGTTCCCAAGAGAAGTAATCAATTTTATTCTTTGATGAGCAAGATTCTTATGGAAGGACCAGGCTCAGATGCATCTGTTTGTGCATAGTGACACTTTACTCTGTTCTTCTCTATGCTTTTATATTCTTATATTCTTTAAGAATATCTACAATTTTGCTTTCTATTTATTTCCTGGAACCAAAGCAGATTGCCCCCCCAACTTTGTATCTTTGAAAAGCAAAAGAGGGAAAAGAGACTGAAAAATCAGCATTAACATTCTTGTCTTGTTTTTAGAGCCTTAATTTAAAAGTAAAACCTGATGACATGAAATGAAAAAGTGAAAAGTCCCTCTATTTCTTCAGCTTTCTTTAGCTTGATGATGGTAACTGACATTTTAGAAAAACACCTTCTCTAAATATCAGAACATTGTGAGTTTTTTTTTTTTTTTTTTGGTAGAAATAAATCTACCAAGCCTTCTGTGTCTTAAAGGGAGCCAGTCGAGGTGTGGTGGTGCCTTTAACACTGGTGCTCTGGGCTTATAAATGGAGCCCAGCTGAATAAGCTGGTGATTTAGCAAGACCCTTTCTAAAAATCAAAAACAAACAGAAACAAAAGATGGGGACTCTGCGAATGTAGCTGAGTGCAAATGTCCTGCCTGTGTTTAATTCCTAGTACCGTACACACACACACACACACACACACACATGCACACCAAAAATTAGTGACAGTTTTATTAATATTTCATAGTTTTTTAGTTAAGCAGTTACTTCATTTACATTTTTAACTCCACTTACCAAAACATATCCATTTTCACCTCAAGCTACTGCTGAAATTTAATAAATTCTCTTTTTTTAGTTCCAACCATTTTTCATTTGGAGTTCAATTAGAGGTCATTGTTTTTAGTGTGCCTCTCATTTCCCTTCATTTTGGGTGGTGGCCTGTCATTTCTTAGTGGTTTTGATGTGGTTCATCTCTGAGAGCCAAAGGAATTCCACCCAGAGCTCATTTACCTACCACGAGATGAAGAGCCTGCTGGTACTCATTTGCCGTGTTTTGCATGGATTATGACAAGGAGATTTTTAGTGAGGTAAATTATGAGCTTGTGAACTTGAAAGTCAGTTTTGGTATGTATAAAAGGAAAAGTAGAATCGAAATAGGGTTCTCTCTCACTACCTATCCATTCATCTGTCTATCCCCGGTTGACACACTTATTTACCCAACCTTAAAATGAACCTGAGGTTCATTTTGTAATATTTAGATCCCTTTCTTGTTTTTCTTTTATTAATAAATTAATTACAATAGAATCTAGTGATATCTCTAAGATACTTAAACCAACTGATGGTTCCTTTTGGAATATCAAGCCTGATTCTTTACCTGTCTAAATAAAACCCTATTTTAGTACTTTGCCTAAAAAATGGGAAAGAATTAGATGAATTTATAGGTAATTTTTTGTTTATTCTGTAAGATCTAAACCAGATCTGGAAATCATTTGGCTTCTCGAGATGCGGTGTATGCCTTTGTGCATGTGTGTGCCTGTATGCTGTGTGTGTCAGTGCAAAGTAACTGAAAAATGTGAAACATAATTTGAACCATAAAGTGTTTTGAAACCAATTAATTTCTTAGAGGGGTGAGGAGGACATAGTTCAGTGGCACAGTGCCTGCCTGGCCAACACAAGGTCATGAGTTTGATTTTTAGCACCAAAAAACAAAACAAAAAAACAAAACAAAACAATTGCTTATGGGGAAAGATTCATTGGACTGAACCAAATGAGTTGCTTAGGAATTAAATCTTCTTCCTATACAATTTTCACTGCTTACTTTTTTGCTGTACACAAACGTTTGTGTACAGCAAATGGGGGTCTAGACGGGGGTCTCTGGATTTGTGCGGGTTGTGCATTGTTCTGGGGAACACAGCAGTTCCTTCAGGCTGAAACACAGGAAGAGAATTTCTGTCTCCTGGTCTCACAGAGAAAAAACTTTTCTCCATGCTTGGTTAGATGAAATTCTCCAAGAGTGCTTGATTTGAAATCCATAGATAAAAGAAGAGAAAGAAAGGACTTTCCTATGCTAAGGTTTTCAAAACCTTGAAGTAGAAAGGGAACACTCAAACCCTGGTCTTCTTGAATATTCTTCATGGAAGAAAAACACATCTTGTCATAGGAAAAGTACTATGGAAGTGGATGTGATTTTCTTTACTTCTTTTAAGAAAAAGGGAGCCATTAACAGGTAAGATTTTAGTCAGATAAGCTGCATAACTTCAATGTAAATTTGATTGTGTAGATTAGTTCACAATTAATGGAGTGAATTTAGGCTGAGAGAAAACCCATCTGGACTGGCAAGGTGGCACATGCGTATAATCCTTGCTTTCTGGAGATAAACGCAGTAAGATTCCCATGAGTTTGAAGTCAGCTTGTCAGTTTAAGGTCAGTTCAGGGTCAACTAAACTACAAACCAAGATACTGTCTCAAAAAACAAGAACACAAAAACCAAAAAGAAACAAAAAACAAGGTCAGCTAAACTACAAACCAAGGCATTGTCTCAAAAAACTGAAAAAATAAAAAACCAAAATAAATCAATCTGGGAAATTCAAACCTCCTCTCTTATCTCTGAGTTACGCGTGGGGCTATGGATTCTTAGGCGAGGAATCCCGGTGATGAAATGTATCTATGCTTGGGGGTGAGTTTATTCTGTTGCCAATGAAAACCCTTGTTATAAACTATATAAGTACAAGGAGGACACTTTACGGGTCTTTCAAAACCTTTATTTTCTTCAGCTTAGAGTGAATATACTGGCTGTTATATTTAAGTGATTATGATGAAGACAAATTATATTTCTTTGGGCATAAAAGTTGGGTTAGGAAAATCACTCAGTATGAATGAAAATCAGGAAAAAAAAACTTGCTGAGTTGAAAATGAAAAGGGCATTCAGAGTAGCAAGCGTAGACTGATAGCAGTGTTCTGTATTGAGTTTGTTGATGGCTTTTACAGTTAGCAACTGCAACCTCCTTATTATTAATTTCCTGTTTGCCAAATTTCATGTGTCGTCTTAACTTGAAATTTTAACTAGAATCTGTGTCTTGCTTGTTGTGAGAAATTAGATGACACCAAAGGAAGTCACTGAGTTAGCTTTGTTTGGAGCTGTGTTGTCTTAATTGCCCCTAGTCCCATGTGGCCATTGGGATGAAAATTGGCTAAAATTCCAAGTTCAGTTCTTCGGTCTCATTAGCCTCGTGGCAGCTATTCAATGACTCCATGTAGCTGTGGCTACCAGATTGGTAATTCTGATCTAAATGTTTTTTAAAATGATTTCTTCGTAAGCTCTTGCTTTTGTTTTATCATTTTTCTTAGGAGGAAAAGAAGAACTAAACAAGATAGAAGCTGTTTTTTTAATCTGTAAACTCTAAACCAAACCTGATTAGATTGATTGATGCAAGAGCATAAATAAAGCTCTAACATGATGACTTATCATAACAAATATCATCATCACAAAATCTGTGAATAAGCGAGTTCTTTTACTCTTAGGGTTCTTCATTTGTGTGTTGGGATTTTGTGTTCGTGGACAGCAAAACAAAAACTCAAACCCTTAGCTGATTCTCTACATGTGTCTGGCAATATTTACTACAGCAAGAGAATTACGTAACTTCTCTTGGTCTTTGTAACGAGAATTGACCAAATTGACAAGGTAGAGTGGGAAACTGTGATGGATGCCATCTTGCTTCCCATCTCTGAATGGGTGGTTATTTGAGTGTATATTGTGCACACACACTATGACTGATGCTGAGCTAACACGAATGCTGAGGAATAAATAAGACCTGACCCCCGCCTTCAAGGAACTCAGAGCCAGGCTACATAAAGAGATAATTATAATGTGACCAAGTAAATGAAAAAAAAAAAAAGAACTGTAACTATAGATGTAAAGGCATGATACATGAGTAAAAACATACAAATATTTTTTGGTCTTAAGTGATTTACTTCTTGGTTTTTACATCAGAGTTCCTGCCTCTTTACCACCTGTTGAAAACAGTCAGCTGGACGCAGCTGTTAGTTTATTCTGCGGCTGCAAACGTTCAGGTTTCAGTGGCCAGGGGAGCAGAGCACCCCAGGTGTAGCTGGTGGAGTCCTCCCGGAGCTGGCGGGGAGGTGTCTGTCTGGGGGTGGGTGTGGGTGTGGGGTGGGTCTGGGCGCGCCGCGCTCACGCCTCTCTCTGTCTCCCCAGCGCTCTGCGCCATGGTGGCGACCATCTGGTTCCCCGTGTGCGCGCACCGCGAGACCACCATCGTGAGCTTCGGCTACTCGCTGTACGCGGGCTGGATCGGGGCTGTGCTGTGCCTGGTGGGCGGCTGTGTCATCGTCTGCTGCGCCGGAGACGCCCAGGCCTTTGGTGAAAACCGTTTCTACTACTCTTCGGGCTCCAGCTCGCCGACGCACGCCAAGAGTGCCCACGTGTAAGCCAGCCGCCAGGCTGCCCGTGCGTGGGGTGCTGCAGGTGCTGGGCCCGGGGCCCCAGGTTTGCTTGACGCAGTGGGAGCGGGGAGCCCACTTCTCTGCCAGGCACCAAAGCCAAAGTCTAGAGAGCAGCCCACCTGGGTTCTGTAGATTTAACCCCTCTCTGCCCCACTGCCTTCTGGTTCCCTTAAAAGAAATCTCTAGCTCAGATAATGCCCACGTAATTTTCTCATGGCAATGCCCACTATTAGCTTTTTTTCTTGGGATTCCTTTGCTGTTTGTTTAAAAAAAAAAACAATTTTGTTTCTCTCTACATCTTAAATGTTTCACAAACATTGCTGAGTTGGGTTTGGGTGGGGCAGAGAAATAAAAGACACTTTTCAAACTGTTACAGATGACAATAGGAGCCTCATACAGATGCCTCTGTGTTGTCTCCCTCCCCTTCAGTTCCAAGGTCACTTACTCAGAAGAGATAGTGACAGATAGAATGGGGATGTGGGTGGGGGAGGGAACTGCGGGACTTTCTCTTCACTGGAATTTCCCTTTTATAAGTTGAGGGCAAGGGGCGGGGATATTTTTTAGTTTATGATTTTACATTTATCTGTACATAATTTTTCAAGATTGGTCATTTTTATAACCATGGTTTTTCTGAAATTCTCCATTCATCACTATGAAGGAAATGAACCAAATAGACTTCAATTATGCAATAAATAACAGTAACAGTGAGTATAACTTTAACTGACCTTCCACAAAAAACAGTTTTGATTTCCCAATTTGTATGATGTAGTCCTGCCTATGCTTTGAATTAACACGGTTTTAGAGCTTACCCTCCTTTCTCTCTCCATTTTTATTCTGGTACCCATCTTGCAGTGATGTATGTGGCTTAACATAAACTGTGCTGTTGGATTTGCCTTTACGGGTGTAAACACTGATGGTATATCAGTATCTGAGACCCCAGACTCTCCAAACATCGATGGTGCATTTTGTTCTTTAAGAGAAATCTGTGCAATAAATAACAAACTGTCTGCAAAACTGGCCTTCAATTTTTTGTTGTATCCAGAGGGATCATCCACTGATTTAAAAACATCTCACTCATCTCTACTGGTAATTTTAAGGGAACCTGATCAGTGAGTAAGTAGGAGCAAGTTGTTCTGTGTTGTTATGAAAGGTTTTATTTTAGTCAGTGTATTTGTTGGTAATGTATGGTCATGAAAATGTACAGTAAATGTTCTGTGGGTTAATCAGGTGAAGTGATTTGATGGCCTCCTTAAGTCATGGGTAAATGCAGCAATCAGAGTCCAAGTTCTAAGTGTTACACAAACTCCTTTAGTTACACTGAATATTTAGTAAAGAAATTAGCTGAGTATAAACAGATAAATAAACCCATTACTGAATCTTTAGTTGCAAGAGTTAGATGTACAGTATTTTGTTCAGACAAAAACAGGTAGATATTTATAAATTCAGTACAAAGACACACCCAGTTGACTTTTGTTTTCTAGTTCAGATATCGTCACATTATGGGCCTGCTCAAAGAAAACAGGTCACAATCTATTTTGGCAGGTTTTTTTCTAAATAAAATACTAATTTCATCTGCTGATTGTGCTATGACTGGCAAACATTCCTCTTGGGAACTATCCACTTGGGAGTTATCCTTTATTTTTGTACAGAAATTTGTGTACATTAGGATATTATTACCAGGTAGAAAGTATTTTTTAATGAGCTATCAGAAAGGACAATCCTTGTGTTGACAAAAATATTTGCTTAGTTATGATACAGTTTGTGTAAGAGTCTGACTCACGTGACTCCAGTGGAAGACCCTCCCCACCTCATTCAGACTTGTTAGTGAAGAGAATCATGACAGGAAGGGAGCACAGGGCGCATCAAGGAAACAGACAAGCAAGGCTTTGGGTCTTCCGATTCCTTCCTTCATGACTTACTAGAGGCATCGCCAGATCCTGTACCATAGTTCCCTGAAGGACTTGCTGTTTTTGCTCACTCCAGTCCTTGCCTGAGGCTTCTACTTGCTTCCTCTGAAAGGAGAAGACTGCCTGAACCCTACTTTCCTCTGCAGCAGGAGAAGGGATCCACAAAGCTCTTCTGTCTGATTACCTGGCTCAGGGAATCCCGTTTTGTAGGTTGTTAACTGTAGGGTTAGTGTTTATTTTCAGCTTGAGGGAGGATATTTTTCTAGGATGGCACTGTGCAAGCCCCATATGCAGTGTAAAACTTCTAGTAGACAAAAAAAAAAAAAAGTGAAGTAAACTTTAATACATTTTATTTGATGAGTGGATTCAATTTATGTCATTTCAATATGAAATTGATTCATGTGATGTTTTACAACTTTTTGGGGTACAGTACTGGAGATTGAACAAAAGGAGCAAGCACTAAGCTACACCCTCAGCCCGACTCATTTTTAAAACATTTTGAGACAGGATCTTGCTAAGTTTCCCAGGCTAGATTTGAACTTGCAGTCCTTCTGCCTCAGCTTCTCAAATAACTGGGATTACAGGTATATGACCCCACTCCTGGACTTACATTCTTGATTTTGTATTAAGATTTTGTGTTTGTTATGCTTATAACACGTCTCAATTTGTACTAGCCACAAGTGGCCTCAGGGTTTTGGATTGGACAGCAAGCTGTAGGGTAATAGACTCTTTCAGTGAGGGATTCACTCTCGTTTTATCTACTGTCTTTAGAGTTCCATTAGAACTTAGCAATCATGATTTATTTGAGCAGTTACAATAAATCTTCATTTTGGTGCAGATGGTGACCCCTGACTGTGTGTGAAAATGGCAGACCTAAAGTATTCTACCCAAACAACAGGGTGAGGGGAATTCAGGCTGTTGAAATCTGTTGGTGTCAGGAACTTCATGCATCCAGTCCTCCCCCACGGTCCCCACTGTAAGGACAAGGAAAAGAAATGCAGAGACTTTGGGTTTTGTCAAGGTCATAGAGCCACTGTCTATAAGTGAAGGGGTTTAAGTTTGTTCAACCCAAAGCCTCCCATCCCCCATTCTCCAATTCAATAGTTCCTCCCGGGGAGTTAGGTAAAACACAGATTCGTTTTCTTTTTTCATACCTCAAGACAAACTCAGTAGATCTGGGTCCAGACAAAAGAAACTGCATTGTTACTGCACATCACGGTGACTCTGATGAGGTGGTTCCTGCACCACATTTTGAGCAACAGTACACAGAAAGGTTTCTTCCTCACGCTTTTCTGCAGCACAGCTGAAGTCATCTTTTGTTCTCTCTTCAGTGATCACTAGGGGTTAGATGATCTTGAGAGTTAGGCCAACCCTTCTTGCTCTCTGCAGCCTGTTCTGAAGAGACTGCATGCTGGGGTCTTTCAGTTAAGAATGACCCAGTACTGTGCCTGCTTTCCAAGAATATGATGGAAACCAAAGTAGAGAAAAGAACATTTCAAGAGAATCTCTAAATCTAGGGATGTTAGTTACAGTGACAGCAATAAAAAGAGAAGATTGTACAGTTACAGAATACAAGTTACATATTTGTGCTAAACTGGTGGTTTGATGTAACAATAGAACAAGGTTTGACTGTATCTTGCTCTGTTTTTTTTTAATTAAAAAATCTGCATGTTACTGTTTCTCTATACAATGTACACAATGTGAACTGCAACATCTTAAATGTTTGGCAGGACATTCATGCTCATGACATCACATGCTGGGAGGACAGGGAGGCCACTGTGGGGCTGGCCCCAGGGAGAGGCTGCATCAGTGCTGCCATTGAGATGGACCCACAAAAGAGTGTGTGACAGCCAGATGTGCAGCTTAATGGGGACTGAACCAGGATTGTGGGAGGAACATTGGCACATGCTGCTGATGGCTTGAATAGCAGCTCTTGAGGAATCTGTATTTCTCTACCTCAGGGAGAACCTCAGAGCTTGGGCTTTGTGGCCTTGCGAGTGGGGAAGGGAGCGGAGACGGGAGGAGTTGTCACTGCTCCATGCCCTATTGTCAAGATGAAAAATGTGGAAATGTAAGCTTTGCTTAGAGACTTGTGAAAGGCAGAAATTGCTTATCCTTACTTATATCCAAATTATCTTCCAAATAGCAAAGAAGGCTTGGTTTTCACAGTTAGGAGCTTCCTTTAATTAAGATACTTATTCTCTTTCTTGTATGTTGAGTTAGACACAGGCCTGACTTTCAAGCAGGAAACATACACACAGACTGCTTGGGGATCTTATTGTAAAGGAGATTCTGATTCAGCAGATAGGGTGGCCCTGAGGTTCTGCATTTTTAGCAAGTTCTGGTAGGATGCTAATGCTGCTGGTCCCAGACACATACCTTGAGTAACCAACATCTGGAGTCTGTTCTGTTGAAACATAAGGTGTCACTATATAGATACATGGTAGATGAAGGATCTTTTGTGAAAGATAATGAGAGGAGATCTTTGCTTTTCAAAATAATTCTGGAGCTTTGCTGGCATTACAATAATTCTGATGCAGAATCATTCATTTGGCTGTTAGGTTTTGTGCCTTGTTAGAATATGAGCACCCAGTATAATGCTGGAGCCAACTACTACTAGTGAGCCAACTAGTATGGCTCATAAAAGCCAATTATCAAATATTCAGGAATTTTGTGAGCCAAGTGATGTCAGGTTGTTAGTTTGATAACATCTATGGTGGGATATTTATATCACAGAAGTCACCAAACATTATGAATCAGGTGTTCTTCTCTGCTGGCTCCTACTCCTCGGCTAGCTAGTCTTTAAACTTTTGCTAGCCAAGTGCTCAGCTCCTGGGGAACCATACATGATGCTCTACCAGCCTTTGTGAAAGACTGTATCCCTCTTCCCCTGAGAAATAAAGAAGATGGGGGAAGGTGGGGAGAACTGCGCGTGTATGGGGTGAGGGAAGGGCAAGCTGGGGGCCACAGACCCTTGCATCACGTGTGCCTGGTTTTTGTGTCCTGAGTCTGAGGACCTTGGGGGCCTGGGCAGAAGGGTTGCTTCCATACATACCTGGAGCCCACAGGCTGAGAGTGGGTGGTAAACTTACTTATACATCCACTACCATGCCACCCGGTTGGCACCCAGGCATGGTTCTGATCTTTTTTGAACTCATTTAATGTACTTCCTGACCTCACTGGTTTGGCTTCTGAAAGTTTCCTGGTAGGTGTAGCTTTTTAATGATTTATTCTTATAATTTCAACACTCTGGGAGGCCGACGCAGGAGGACTGCACATTTAAGCCAGGCTGGAATAGCGATTTAGCAAAAAAAAAGTTACATTTTCCCCCTTCATGCAAAAGTAATAATAGTAAAAACATTCCTCATTTAACGACCAACCGAGGTTACTTCCTGAGACTAAATCATTTAAGCGAATTAGTTGCTAAATGAGGAAGTGTATATACTATGTACATTACAATATTGGCAACAAACAAACCGTCAAAGGAATTCCAACTGGATTACTTCGCTTTTATTTGCATAACTCTTACACGCAGTACTATAATATATAACAGAACAAAAACTGCAGTATTGTACTGAACAGTAAAATCAGAAAAAATGACCATACTGTACAAACAAGGTATAGTGCAAGCACCAATAAAAGACATTAAGGCTCTATTAACAGGATGTACAGAACTGTACACACCCAAAAAGATGAGTTGTAAGTCTGAGCAGCAAGTCATAAGCCTGAAGGGTCGGTCGGTAGGTCGGTCATTAATATCTGCACAGTATTAACTTGTTTGGAGGCACCATAATTTATTCAATGAAATCCCAAGAAAATGCTGCCTATTTTGATTTCTTTCTAACTTCTGATTTTCCCATGAATGTCTGTACAAGTGAGTCCTTGCACACACACATGATGACCTTTTAAAGATTAATTTCTAGGAGGGAATTGCTGTGTCGTCATGTCTTCCAGGTAGTGTTTTCAGACAGAGTTTTTAGTAGGAAGTTGTTGAATTTCCCTTTGTACTTATAATCAAACACAGCATTTCAGTCTGCTGTGCTGTTCTTTTAAAATTATTTGAACTCTTTAATTGTTTTCAGTCATTTGGAATGGAGTTACCTAAGAAACATTTGCAATACATGGGGATATAAAAATTTCACAAGTATTTACAGTAGCAGAAAAGGGGAGGTGGCACCTACAGTTCTGCCTGCCCGGTGTCACAATTCTACTTCAGTGGATTTAGGTCCACGGGAAAAGGAAACTGTTCCTGAGAATTGTGTGTGTGTGTGTGTAGGGTGGTGGTGTGGCGACAGTCTCCTGTAGCCCTAGGCTGGGAGTGAAAGCACTGGGAGTATTTTAGCCACTATTTTATTTTACACTCCTACCATAATGTACTAAGCATAATATTTTGACACAAAAAAACAAAGCAGGTCAAATGAATCACTTGCCCTTTTCCCAGGCCTTCTAGACATTTAATCCTGTATGATGCTAGAAAGAAAATTTACTTGGAACCTTTACTGGCTGGGTTTGTTTATTGTTTTAACAAGAGGTCAGAAAAAAATGCACATCTAGTTTTGAGGAGGGCTGGGACTATTCGGGATGCGAGGGCATGGGCAGCCAAGAGCCTATGGGTGTTTCTCTTGGTTCTGCTGGTCTCTATGAACAGAGAAGAGCCTCCCATCATTTAGTTAGAAACCTCTCTCATCATTGCAGCCCACTTTGCTCTGTCTCTTTACTCCTAGATTTTGCCCTCCTCGGCCTTTCTCCAAATACAAAAAATCTCAGGCTACCTCAGTCATGGAGTGTCTAAGTAAGGATATCAAACCATTCTACCAGTGTTTCTAAAGAATGGTGTGAGGATCACCAGCATATAACTCATTCAGTAAAATGGAGACTCTGTGGTCCTACGCTAAGTCTATGGCGACAGCATCTGGGGACAAAACTTGAAAATCTCCCTGCTAAACAATGCACAAAGTTATTCTGATGTACCCAAACATTTGGGAACCATGGAAAAAAGTCCAGTGAATGCAGGCAGAAGTGATTTGCTCAAGGCCATATTCCTGAGGAATCATTTTCCATGGCTGTTGGATCGTGGGCTGGGGAAATCACTCCTTCTTTGAATAAGCCATTCCACTAGAGATAGAGCTGTCCTTGTTCTATTTGCTCTTTCTTCCTGAGCTTGGGGTGAGCACCTAGTTGAAGCTGGACCAATCCTTGTACTTTCCTTCTCTTCCCTGTACTTTACTTCACCAAGATTGGCCAAGGAGGCCAGTATTTCATCTAAACAGGACCAGCCAGAACCCATTCTTTATTGGAGCTGTGTACCAGAACACATTCTTTCCTGATAGTAAAACTGGTATGATAAGAGCCTGGAAGCTCTCAGCTTCTGTCATTCCAGACATATGGAAAATCTGAATTTTGGAAAATAAGGCCAAAATGCAGGAGGAAGGAGAAGCCTAAGAACAGACTAGTGTATAGTATATGGAACTGATTCTATGGTTTCTAAACCAGTTTCACAAATGCCCATTGGTTGTATAGACCAGTGATTTCCTTAACCTGTTTGATTTTCCTACTCGTGTTTGGGTCAATTACAATCCGGAGCATTCTGATGCGGTCAGCTCTTGGTATAGATGGTCATACAATGCTCACATCGGTTTCCTGCTCTTCCTTTAGAGCATCACATTTTTCGTTTTGCCAACCATGTGGTCTGAATGGAGCCCCAACCCTCCTCTATTCCCATGTGAGGCTCACAAGGTGATGTTTGGCCCGAGTTAGGTGAATCAAGTTCTGTCCTGGAATTTCTCATGCTGAGGTTAGCAGGTCCAGTTAGCAGGGCTCCAGGATTCATGGCATTCATCATCTGGCTGAAGAAGCCTGTCTGTGCGGAGGGGAGGAAGCAGGAATGAGACCTGAAGAATAGAGAGCCCAGTAATGTCAGTTTCTAGTGCTAGGTGATGCTGGAACCAGCATATCCCTTTTTTGGTCAAAGGTAGCCTAAGATGAGTAATCGTCACTTTCAACCAAAGCATCCTCCCTGGCATAGGACTTCCTGAACTGAACCACTGGGCTTGCATCTCAGCATGAGGAGGACTCGTATTTGGGCTGCTGCTTGAGGGTTCAGGCAGAGAACAGGGCGAGGCCTCACCACTGATGTTCATCCTCCCTGAGACCCACAGAGATCCAACCCACTCTGCTCCTCAGCCTTGGGTCATATGCCCCATAACATTTCTTTCCCTGGAGGGAATGATTTAAAGACTCACTCTCAAGGTATCAGAGCTCAGCTTTTATTGTGAGAGGTGCGAGGAAAACATAGCTAACTCGGCTAGCATTAGCATGCACATAAAAGGCATGGCCCGTTACAGTTAGCAGAGCAAAGTGAAGACTAGGGACAATGTTCCCCATGCCACCCTGGGGAATGCAGACAATATAAGGATGCAGACCTACCCCAAAGAAGCAATATGAGGAACAGTGTTGCTTTTCACAGTGGATTTAAAACCCAACCAAACAACAAACAGTAACAACATACATGTGGGTAATTATTGATGAATGAAGGAACACAGCATTGCCTGAATCATTCCATGAAGTCTATTTTACAAATTGGGAGAGTCTGGCAATCCACAATCCAGGCCTAGGCTGGTGGGGTTCCTCGGGGGCTCCAGCTCCCTCCCTCCAGCTCACTGCTTTGCTAACACTGAGTGGGAGTTTTTGAATTCATGGTCCAAGATGCAGTTCAAGATACACTGCAAGAGGAAAAGGTCAAAGAAAAGCACCAGTATTTCCTGAAAGGTTCCTGACACTATCGTAGGTAAGTCACATGACCACATTTAGCTGTGAGAAAGGCACAGTATCACAGGTGGCTGCATAATTAATTTAAGGTGTTCAGTGCAAAATAAAAATGTGTAGTTCTTTTTATAAAAAATAAAATAAAAAAATAAAGCTTTTAAAATACTAAAATATAGAGCCTTTTTTGGATGAAGAAGCAGGGTGCAATCTCAGACCTCCAGCCCACCCAGAACAATTCCAAAAGATATAGGCATAAAAGAAATTAGAAGTCACATGCCTGAAATTTCTCAGATGATAACAACTTAAATAAACCTAACTTAAATAAAGAGACAACTTAGTCTTTTCTTTTCCTGTGTTCTTTCTTGATACAGAATTGTGCCTTTTCTATTTAATACTGAAAAACTAAAAGTTTAAATCACAAGCATGAATTTTGCCACCTAATTTTTGTATTGTGCAATGTCAGTTTTAGTTCAAACATAAGATCATTTAACTTTTATGCATAAATACCAGAATCCCCCAATGTGCATCTGCTAATGCAGATACATGCTTGTAATTTGCTCTTATTAGAACAGTGGGAAAGTTGGACAAAACTAACTCAATTGTTCTTTTTTACTATTGATGAGCACGCATTCCGCCAACTCTCTCAACTTTCAGTTTCCTGATGAGCAAGGAAGGACTGATTGAAAAAGAATTGTGGATTGCCCTGTCCAATATCATCTTTTTCAATGTAAAGAGTTTTGACTAATACAATGAATTAACAGAAGTAAAAAGGGTACGATACAGTTCCTTACTCATTTGTCTTTCTTGGAACTCCATTGCTTCCTTTATGGTTTTGAAGCAAGCTCTGGTTTCAATGGTAAGGATGACCCCAAGGGTGACATCAGTGTCCCCATTTGGTCATAGTATAGCACATGCTTAGCTTTGAACTTGTCTCAAAGCTTGCTGCCCTTCCATACCCCTGGTTCCCCCAGATTCTGTGCTTGTAGGGTACTGTGAGTGCTCCATTCAAGTAGAGTGACAAGAAGGGGTGAATGTTAAGTGTTACATTTTTTATGCTCCCACTCATATGCCACTGTCCCATTAGACTTCACTTACAAAGCACAAGTTCAATGATCAGATTTTTGGCAATTTCCAAGATGTTGACAGCAGAGCGTTAAACCAAGTGCAGGCTCCTTTTGCCCCTGGGCCTGTGAAGCTGGTCTGGCCTTTGCCTACTTGGTTAGATGCCCAGCTAGACTTTTGACCAAGTCTGGAAGAGGAAGAGAATGTAATTTTGCAGGAAGTTGTGGTCTACACCATACTATCTGACAATTCTCTGATGAAGGATCGTCTCTTTTTTCCAAGTGAGGGAACTGAGGCTCTGGGAGATGATATAAAGAGCCAGGGTTACAGAGCCATGGGCAAGATTTGAACCCCTGTGCTTTAACACTCAGGTCAGTTCCTGTGCTGCTGTAGTGTTTTGGGGGTTTACAAGATAAAACTAAATTATGTTTAGCAAAATACATGAAATGAGAATATAAAGATATGGTTCTTTCTCTTAAGATATTAAAGGGAAATAATTGTATTTAAAATGATAAGGCAGAATACACTATACACGTAGTTATTTATTTAATATTTCCATTAGTCCCATAAGCTAAGAGTTATCAGTATACACATTTTATGAATAAAATGCTAGTGATACAGACAGGTTAGGCGAATTGCCTAGGGTTGCATAGCCAGGAATTGAACCCTTGTATTCTGACTGTAAAACCTCACATTTACTTACTACTGCTCTAGCCTTCAAGTGGAATTTATTCCTGAAGGAGACAGAGTGGATTAGATGGAAAGTTATTTAATGAAAAGGACAGGTTCAAGTTTAGTGTTAGATCCTTTGACACAAATACTGCTCCAATCAAAAGCATTAGTTTGAAGGCATAGAATTAAATTCTGGACCTGTTCCTTTATCTGTAGTCAAATGGAGAGAAAGAGAACGCAAGCTTTCCCACAGCTGTGTCTCTGGGAAGGGAGATAAACATTCATATTCTCCACCATGCCACAAACAGGGTCAGGAAATAAGGGAAATTAGCTACTCTAGGTGGACTCTCATGTTGACAGCTGGGTCCTAATTAGTGAAAGGGATCCTAATCTGTATGAAAAGGTAAAATCACATGGGAGCACCTTTTGCTAGACACAGTTCACTGTGCCCACCACTCCTTGACAATTCCCAGCATTGTTAGGCAAGGGACATACAAGGTGGCTGTGATTTGCAAACAAAATGCCAAAGCGAGCAAGTACACTTTTTCAGCAAAGAAATCATTGAGCTGGAAAACCCTGTATCTATCAATCACTCAGGGAGGCCTCTTTAGGCAAACAATGTTATGATTTTTGCACTGAACCCTTTTGAAGTTAACCCATGTGGCCTTAAAACTTGAAGAGAGCATGCTAGGTCAGGAGGTCTTTCTAAGTTCTCTGTCCTGGAAAACCTGTAGAGGAGAAAGAAGGCCTTGGTTTTGTTTTTAAAAATTGGCTTTGGGACAGGAAGGAAGAAAGCCAGGTTTTGATCTCTTGGTCATGTACTCTCCTTCCTGGCCCAAGCAGAGTGGGTTGTGCCAAGTCTTTGAAAACTTCCCTCTGTGAATGAGGGTTCCAAATTTGTTTCTGATGTCTGTTACAAGAACAAAAGGATCTCAGGCTGTGTCAGGCCAAGGTAGCTGCAGCGCTCCTGGTGGGGAGGAAGGTGGGGTTAGTGTCCTTTCTGAGAGCCATCTCCAAAGCCTGCAGTGGTCCCTGGAGCAAACACAGCTTTCTCTTCACAGCCCATGGTTGGTCTCCATGAATCCATCTGAACCCTCCTTGAACCCTGGAATGCTGCAGCCAGCACTGTCACTGGAGTTAACAAGTTCCATATGTTTACCACCCATGGAGAAAGTGCTCTTTCCTTGTCTCCTGTAGGATGGTTACTTTATCCCATCAGTGGCTGTTTTGGTTGCTGGCAAGTTTGCTCATCTCATCTCCTTAGGTCATTATGCGATCCTGGCACCTGAGAAGAGCAGCTTATGAGATGCAAATTTTGTGGAGGAAGATTTGGAAAATATTTGCAGGCTATATCAGAGATCTGGCCACTGCAACAAGTGGATTAACTTCAAATGCATCCATTTTCTAATCTATTAAATGGAAACAAAAGTGCCACAGAATTTGTGAGAGGAAAACAAAATAGGTTTCAATCTCACTTCCAAAGCACTAAGCTGCTGTATAAAGATAAGTGATAAAAATGCCTCTAACTTCCTCTCTATCTTTTTTTCTCTAAATGGCAAAACTTTCCTTTCTTTCTTTTGTTCTTTCTTTCTTTCTTTTTTTTTTTGATCAATAAAGAATTTCATCATGCTCATAAATTCAAATTAATGTATTCTTAGGATAAATGCTAGAATGTGCTTTTGTTTGGTCAAGTGAATTTGTTTTACAATCAAATCTTTAGGGTTTGCTGGAAAATGCCCCTGAACATCAAGATAAAATTTTATTATATTTTCTTACATAGATTTGTTCAATTTTACATTACTATCTTATTCTCTGGTGCATTTTAAGTTCCAGGCTGCCAAAACTTCAGAGGAAGTTGTCTTACTCTTTGATTATTATGAAATAAACAGATCCTGGAAAACTTAGGGCAGTTTATTCCCCTCTCCCATCCTCTGAGTCTTCTTTACATCCTATTTACAGGAATCATGGCACTGCTTAAAAATATCTGTAGAGCTTGAAAGGAGATTTTTCATCCTGTGAACTTTTATTAACTATGCTCTCTAGTTATAAATGTACATATCTACACTTATTTAATTATTTATGAATGTGCAGCTGGTACTATGTAATATGTGTGGTACAAATATACACGTAATAGTAAACCCATGGGAAAAGACAGAACAACATTTCCACTTATTTCATATTATTTTTTAAATGATAAAATTTTTTCTTCTTTTAATATTAGTAATACGATTCGAGAGCAACAAGTCTGAACTTAATTATTCAATATTTGGCATAAAAACAGTCAAACTTCTATTACTTGGTTTTTAAGCTCCCATTTGGCTTGATCCCAGGGTCCTGCATATGCTAAGCACATGGTCAACCACTCAGCTTCACCCCTGCGCCTTGACGGTGTCTTTACTGAAAACCAATCTAAATCATACGAATGCCTAAGGGTCACATGGAAGAAATACATTATGAAATCGCTTTATTATATCAACCTCTTCCATCAGTTTTACAAAGATTTTAAAAAAATAAAGATTTGTTAAAATTGTCAGTAGTTTTCCATTTTCCTTGGTGCCTTTTAGTTGTTCTTACAAACTAATCAGAGTATGTTGCATTTTTAGATTTCTAACAAATGACTGAAATGGAGATTCTTGATTTTTAAAACTTTTATGTAACCAGCCTTAAAAATTATAAATCTGTCTGTATCTATAGCTATCTAACTGTAGTAGAATCTTTTGGAATTTTTTGTTTATTAGTTTGTGTTTGCGGTATATATATAATGTTTACATTCCTGTTGTGGAGATGGTGCATATAGATAACAGATCTTAATTCCTTTTTACATCTCCCTTTTATGCAGTCCCTCCACTTTGCTCTATCTCTTGGTCTCCTTCCCATATGAGAGAGATTTATCTCCCTATTTCGTTTTTATAGTTGTCATATATTGTTTTCAGTAATAAGAGCACATAGATGTCTAAATACCTCTTTTCAACTTCCTTCATCTCTCCATGGCATTAATGTCCTTTGAAAAGCAATTTCTTCCCCAGGAGTTCTTATAAGATCATAAATTAACAGTGTTTATTTATTTATTATTATTATTTTAAATAAATTCTTGTTAGGTGGCACACTTCTGTACTTTTGTTTCACTGTTTTTACTGCACTGGCTATTTTATGGGATCTTTGCAAGAACTTTTTAAAGTGACCTTTTTTGGGGTTAGTCCAGTAAAAAGCCATTTTATTAGTCAGTTTTTCCATCCCTGGGACACAATTCCCAGGACTCACAACTTGAAGAAGAACTTATTTAATTTAGCTCATGGTTTCAGAAGATTCAGGCTGAGGCTGGAGGATCCACAAGGTCAAGGGCAGCCTGGGCGACACAGTGAGTTCAAGGCTGGTCTGAATTGCGTGGTGAGACTGATGCAAAGAAACCACCACCAGCAGCAGCAGCAGCAGCAGCAGCAGCAGCAGCAGCAGCAGCAGAGCTGAGGATGGAGCTCAGTGGCCGGCGAGCTCCACAGCAGAAGGCTCACGGTTGGAAGGGTGTGGTAGTGGAGAGCAGAGTGGGGAGCGATGCCAGACAGGAATGGGCAAGGGCCACGTGAAGTTCCCAATGTCGCACCCCCACGACCCACCCAGGAACATGCAGTCCTCATCCGCAAAGCATCCTAAACTCATCCAAGTTTGCGTATCAGGATTAACGGTCACCAGATAATGTAATCTATTCACCCCCTTAAATAGATACGTGTAATCTACAAAATATCCTATATTGAATCATCCCATTGTACTCCATAAATTTGTACAATTGTGTCAATTTAAATGACTTAAAATTGTATTTGGAATGAAACAGTGAGAATGGTGTTAGCTGTCCCTCCTCAGTGATGAGGACCCTCTGCTCTCTAGAGCTCTTGTTACTGAACCGATGAAAGGCTGGTCTGATGAACATATGCCTCTAAGTAGAGTCCGTGACAAGCTCTGCAGTATAATACAGTGTGTTGCAACACAAATTAAGCCTTATAGATTGAATATGAGGCTTAATTTAAAAAATTAGATTAAAAGAATTTTACACAAACAGAAGCTCTGATTATGTATTTTTCATAGTTTCTGAAGGCTTCTCATCTATAGGAGAGCCATATAAACAAGTAACTGTTTTGATTATGTAAAATGTTATATACATAAAAAATGCTGTGAGAACACATGATTGAATGGAGAGGGAGAAGGAGGGACAGAGAGTAAATTCCAGAAACTCAAAGAGAGAAAGTACACTTGAGAAGAACTTGAAGGATAAATGAGAGTTTGCTAAGTGGATGAAGAGGACATTCAGTACACAAGGGGGAGAGGAACTTACACACTGCAGTCTGTGGGGTCACAGTATAGGACCAAGGGGACCAAGGGGAAGGGCATACGGGAGACTGAAGAAATAGATAGATGCAGGCTGTGAAGGGCTTTGCACTATGAGGGACTTACTGAAGATTTTAAGTAAAGAACTGGCCTTAGTGATAATTTAATTCTAAATATATGATTTCTAAAGCATATGCTATGCATGTTTTGCAAATAACTACATTTTTGGCAGGCTGTTAGGCGGTGGAGTCTAGTCAGGAGAGGTGGGTCACTGGAGGATATACAATAGTTTGTATCTAGATGTCCCCCCAAAGCCTCACGTGCTCCTAAGGGGCTTTGGGAGGCGATTAGATCACTGGGGTGATTGTCCACTGATGAGTTTACAGTTAAATGTGATCTTGGCAGGTCACTGGAAACATGGCCTGGAAGGGTGTACATCCCTCTTCCTCCCCTACTCACTGTCTGCCTCCTGCCTGCCGTGCCCCAAGCTGTCCCAGCTCTGCACTGCTCCTCCGTCACCCTGCTCCTGCCTTTGCTTGGTGCTGGATGACTGTGGGCTGAAACCTCTACAAACTACGAGTCAGACTAAGTCTTTCCACTTAGAGTGGTGGGCATCATGTGTTTTGTCTCAGTGAGGAGGAAGTAACTTAGACAGGGTGCGACCTAGAAGAATATATCTCCTTCTCTGGCTCCTCCCTTCTCTCTCTGATCTTCAGGACAGGAGAAGTTTTCCTCCACCAGGCTCTTCCTGCCTTTGAGCCAGCTGACTGTGGACTGAATCCTCTGAAAACTATGAGCCAAAATAAGTCTCCTCTTAAATTTGTGGGTGTCAAGTATTGCACCTTAGCAATGAGGGAAGAGACTAAGAACCCCAATGCACTTTTTCAATTTGGGAATGTATATATATGATTAAATGATACATATGTGAACCAAGCATCAAAGCCAGTTTACTCTACAGGAGCATGGATTCCTTCTGCCTAAGGAGTAGAAGAATACTAAACTGTCATGTGCCAAAGCAGAGAGCAGCCCAAGGAAGGTGTGACCTGGACAGCACAGCTTTGGGTCCTTGTGTCACTGCCTGGGGATTGGTGTCAGGATGTCCTGATTGGCCATTTAGCACATGGCAAATATTTGGAAAAGGTCTCATGAAAATAAAGATTAACTGTATTTTACTTCTGATTATAGAAGTAAAATATACTTCAAAGAAGATCTACACAAAAGAGAAAAATAAAGAAGAGAATGCAAAACCACTCCGAATCAAACTTCCCAAGGTAGCAATTGTTTGATATTTTATATAATTTCTTTTAAAGTGATTTTCATGCTATATAAAGTACTCATTATATATGACATTGTATATAACTGTTACATCCTACTTTTAGAATTTATTTTAGAGTTGATGAAGATTCCTCTGTTTTTAAACATTACCAGGACACGTGTTTTTAGATGGCTATACAGTTCTGTTGGTTCTCTGTGTCTTTGGGTTATGTCTCTGACTTCAATTAAGCATGGATCAAAAATATTTGGGACAAATTCACCCGTACTGAACATACTTAGACTTATTTTCTTGTTACTTTCCCCAAACAATAGAGCATAACAGCTCTTTACATAGCATTTGCATTTTATTAGGAATCACACAGATGATTTAAGGTACACAGAAGGGCGTATGTGGTTATATGCAAATACCAAACCTCTTTGTGGAAGTGATTTGAACTTCTGAATTTTGGTATCGTTAGGGGGAGACTTGTAGACTGTCTTCTATAGTTCTCAAGAGATGATTATATTGAGGCTTTTAAAAAATGTACTGTTAATGATTTAAACAGCTTCCACTTTGAGGCATTAGGTTAATTTCAAGATTTTCAATATTTTTTTCTGTAATTACAAATGTATCACTTGGCATAAACCTTTGGCCACATATCTGATTGTTTATTTTCTTAGAATCAACTTCTAAAAGTGAGTCAGAGGATCTGCCACTGACAGAGAAGTGAACTGTTGAGTGTTAAAGTAGTGACTGAAATTGTTCTCAGCTTAGCAGAGGCACAGTAAAGGTCTCCAGATGATGAAGGTCTATTCATTTGTCCCTTCAAGAAATATTTATTGAATACCTTTTGCATGCTAAATTGTGGACCAGATTCTGGGATTCACGGGTAAGCTAGAGGTATATGTTCACTGTCTGCCTGCTAGTGACCTGGAAGTTAGAAACTGTGAGCCAACTTCTTCCTTAGGGCTGGGGAAACAGGAGAATTGTCTTGCTTTTGTTCAGTCAGGGATGGAGAGCGGGTCCATATCTTCCATAGTGCAAGGCTCTTTGCATCCACTGGCTACTTCTCCCCTGAGAGGGGCCCTGGGAGACTTCGTGTCCCAGGAGGTTTACGGTGTCCTCCAATCCTTAACCCGTTTAGATCTAGCTCCGGCCCAGGGTATAAAGCAAATGAATCCAAGAGTGTGACAGTACTCCACCCTCTCCTTTTTATACCCTTGCTCTCTTGGATTCACTCCATTATCGCTCAGGTACCCAGGGACCTTATATTCTTTTCTTTTTTTCTTTTTTCTTTTCAATTTGTATTTTTTATTCATACATGTTTACAGTACGTGATGATCACGTTCCTTGTGGAGAGCTGGTACACGTATGTAACATGTCTTTACTCTTTTTTTATCCCACTCTCCCCCTTTCCCTCCCCTTCCCTCTCTCCCTCTCCTGTCTTTCAGTCTCCTTCCCATTTGCCAAAGATCTAGCTCCCTATTTCTTGTTAGTCATCTTTTATTTGCTCTTTATTTATATTTTTGGTTTCTCAATATAAGAGATGTTTAAGCTTGTGTGTTTATTTCACTTAACATTATGGTCTGAAGGTGCATATGACTTATGAAAACCTGCTCTGTGAAAAGAGCTATGGTATCAGTTGTTCATATCCCACTATAGGTGAGTTTAGATATTGTGTTTCTTCCTCCACAGGGAGTTCGCTGTGGAGGCATTTGAAGATTTTCTTATTGAGGAGCTCCAAACTTTGTTTCCAATAGAGTAAGCACTCAGGGATCAGAGAGCAGGTAAGGCAAAGGCGCTTTTCTCTGCTGGTCCTCAAGGCTCACAGCTTGCTATGTGATGATCCCTTTCCAAAGTTGGTTAACGCAACTTCCATCTTCTTATAGACAAGGTTTGGCGAGGAAATAGGTAACATGGTTGAGCCATCTGAAGTCCAGCCATTAGAGAGGATATTTTGGAAATAAAGTTTCATATAACAGGGAAACCCCACTGCCAGGAAACCCTCTTCGTTTCCCCCTCCCCATCCTGGGAGGGGTATCCGTGATTGAAGGAAATTCAATCACAGTCTCCCAGCTACCAGAATTGAATTTGGAAGGACTGTTTCCTCTTTGGATTCTGTTCTAAATTGCATTCCTGTTTCTGTGTTTGAAGTTAATGAGAGTCACAAATCATTTGTATTTCCCTTCTCTGAAAGAAAGCCTGTCACGGTACTTATCGAATTAATTGACCAACAGAAGGCGCATTTCTTCCTGAAAGTAATCAGAATGGCTCTGATGGGTGAGTAGTGGGCTTGAACTTTAGAGAAAACTTCTCAGGCCATAACTTAAAATTATTTTAAAATTTAAATATTCCATTAGAAATTTAAGGGATCCCTATATCCCAAATGTTAAATTGGCAACTTTCCCATATATATATGGGAGAGAGAGAGAGAGAGAGAGAGAGAGAGAGAGAAAGAGAGAGAGAGAGAGAGAGAGAGAGAGAATGTGAATTTTCGGGTTTTAGAAATGGGACCCTGTAGCTTTTTCCTCTGAGCTCTCAGTCCAGGGCTCTGCTGCCCTGGACAGAGTGGGAATGGAAGGACCCGTCCACTGGAGCGGAAAGCAGGGCAGGTGGCCAAGGAAAAAGGGAGTTTGGCACAGGAATGAGTTTGCCAGCTGGCAAAGTTGCCAATCTAATGTTTGGGATCCTTTAAATTTCTGGCAGAATATTTAAGCAATCCTTTAAATTTCTGGCAGAATATTTACTTTTTAAGATAATTTTGGGTTATGGCTCGAGGAGATATCTGTAAAGTGATGCCGACATTCTAAATGAACTTTTAGTTTTCCCCAGCTTTTAGGAACTGGGGTGAAGTGCACATAGCCTTACCACCCTGGCCGATGTTAGGCGCAGAGGCCAGCCGCACTGAATGCCCTGCCGCGACTACTGCCACCATTGTCTTCTGGGCTCCTCATCTTGCAAATGTGAAACTCTGTGCTGCTTATAGAATAAATCCTCAGTTTCCTCCCATAATCTTTGACAACCACGTTCTGTTTTTTCGTCTCCGGATTTTTGACCAAGTACCACCTATACATAGAATCATACGGCACTCTCTTTTTGTCACTGGTTTACTTTACACAGTGTAACATTCCGAAAGGTTACACTATGGGTTGCCCAAGCCTCCTTCCCTTTGGATTTGGAATATTCCATTATATGTGTTTACCACATTTTGCCTGTCCATTTATCTAGTGAGGAACACTTGGGTTGTGTCCATGTTTAGCTATTATAGATAATGCTGCTGCGAGCATGGGTGTACAAACATGTCTTTGAGACCCTGCTTTTGATTCTTTTGGATATATACAAAAAATTCTTTGATGATATGGTAATTCAATTTTGAATTTTTTTTAGATGCTATTATACAATTTTCCATGATGTCTGTATCATTTTATGGTCCCATCAAACAGTCGAGAAAGGATTCAGTTTCTTCATATACTCTCTTAACATTTGGTTCTGAATAATTTAATTGTAATACCCATGTAATCAGGTAATATTTTGAAACATTGATACAATTATTATTATTTTTTGTGGATTTGCACCAGGACTTTGTGCATATCAGGTAGGTACTCTATCACTAAGCTACATTCTCAGCACTTTTTTTTTTTTTTTTTTTGAGATGGAGCCTTGGTAAATTGCCCAGTCTGGTCTCTGGTTTTTGATTCTCCTGCCTCAGCTTCCCAAGAAGCAGGACTTACAGAAGTGTGGCACTGTACCTGACTAATTCAATGCATTTTGATATTAGTAATACCTAGTGCCATCTTGTGACTCCTACTGGATACTATTTGTAGTTTCTTTATTGATAAAAAATGGGCAACCTTCTACCTCTTATGAAGCTTATCATCCTCAAAGAGAACAACATGTAGAGGGGAGGCTTTCTTCTGGAAAAGGAGTAAAAATCTAGTACCTGCTGGTTTTACTGGATGGTGGGTGGTGGGAGAGTAGTAGATAGAGCAAGGAGGGAAAATACATATTCAGACTTTCCCTTCTTTGTGGGTAGAGCTGTGGTAAGAGTGAAAAGCCTAAAAACATTGGATGGGTTAGTGATGTACTTAGTCGAAAAGGATATAAACAGTGGTGTGCTGCAAAATGTTTATAGCTAGGAGTTTGTAGAAAAGGAAAATTTAAATCATGGTAAAATGCACATAAGATTTGCCATCTTAGCCATTTTCAGTGTACAGCTCAGTGGCATTGAGTACATGAGCTTGTTTTGTGACCATTGCTACCATCTTCTTCTGAACTCTTCATCTTTCTAGTATTTACCAAGTTCCCTGTTGTAAATACTCCCACCATGGCTAGTTTAAGGCTACCAGTGTGAAGCCCCTGCACATGGAGTTGGGAAGAGATAAGCAATAGCTTCTCATTACTGAATGTTTCCTCTGAGCAGGTCAAATAGTTATAAAAACCCTCAGGAACTTAAATAACAAGATATAATAGTATGCTTAGAGTATTTATTATCTTTTTTCAATATAATTAATTTAATTGTAAGTTTCAATAATGGTTGTATTTACTAATTGAAAACTCCTGAAAATATTACAACTATTTGCACAAGCAGGCTATAACACACTAGTGGCTCTCAGCTTCCATGAACAGAATGAAGGAAATGGATGGATGTTCGAACCACGGGTGCTTCTGGCTCCTGAAGTCTCAGGACAATCTCTGATGGACAATAAAGGACATCAGCAAATTCCTACAGTCTGAAGGAAGAGGCATCCATGTGCAGAACTTTATGACTGAGGTCAGTGCCAGACCTGGGGACACTGGATGTTGAATATGATCATGAAGGTCACAGAACTAGAGGAGCTAGTCCTCCTACTTGGGTCTCCTTTCCAGGAAGCAATCCAAAGAGCAGCATTTGGTAAAGATCCAGAGCTTCCAGTTCTCATCTGCACTCCCAGTTTCCTCCCCTCCTATGAGATCATGTAAGCTCCATTACAGATGCTATTTTGGAATGAAGCAAGGGTGTGTGTGTGGGGGGAGGGAATCCAAGGAATTGCACATTTATTGTAAAAGTCTCAATCATCTCAGACACTAAACTGGAAATTAGCTGTGATTCTGTAAATTAAGGTATTTAAGCTTGTTTTCCTTCCCCTGTTACTGAGGCAGGTGGACCTTGACAAGACAGATCAGTGAGTTGTAGAAAATCAAGATGTGGCAGATTCTTTGCATCTCATGCAGAATGGGAAAAACACGTGAGCCTGACACACCTGCTGCCTTTTCTCGAGGCACCGTTAACCTGTGCTGTCAAAAAGTAAAATAAATTTGGCCTTTACTAATCCTATGGCAATTGGAGTTGGGACTGTATCTAGTAATGTTTTCTAATTTGTCCTTAAAATAAATGGGAGCAAAAAATTGAATATTCCACATTAAATGCAAGAATTAAATGTTTTGCATTAAATATAAGAAGGTGCCAAAGGTGGAGTGGGACTGGGGCTTGCACAGAAGTGGGCACTGAACATGGGGTAATTAGGGAGGTCATGTAAGGAGCAGAGGCCAAAAAGAGCTAGTCCTGTACCCTTGTTAGACAAAACTGGAGGTGAAGCCACTTCTGGGTCTCCTGAGAGTCCACTAAACTAGAATGTCTGTGCTCTCTTCTCAGAAGTAAAGTAAATTTAAAAAGGTTGAATGGCACTGGCTTTTTCAAATTTAAGTATTTAGTCGATTAGCTGTAATTTAAAAAATATTTTTATTCTGAAAATGCAATTAGTTTCAAAATGAACTCATTTATCTAACTTCTAAAAAGGACAATTTAAACACTTAAGGCAAAATTCACTTATTCATCTCCATTTTAAAATTGAAGAAAAGTATCAGACTTCAGGTGGGAGTCAAGGTTAACATAATATGAGAAACTCCTTTATCTTTTTTCTTCTCTCTTTTCAGTAGTCTCCTGTGTAAAGGTTTTACATTACTATAGATATTTTATAGTAAGACACTTTTGTTTCTGACTTTCTTTATAAACTCAGCTTTAAATGTAAAGGCACACAATAAAGCTTTATGCATTTATTAAAATATACACATTCTGGTAAATTTAGAATTTTTCCTTAGTACTTTGATAAATCAGTATATTGTTAACACCACAGTCATTTGAAAATAAAATACACTCCATAATACATCTGAATATTATTTCTTTCTTCATAATACTTTACAATACCCCATTGTACAGTGCACCAATGGGAATTAAAAACCACAAAGTGAACAAACTTTAACAAATACAGCAAGTTCATACAAAACAAAATAGCAGAGAACAACACCAGAAATTACCATCTGCAAAATGCAAGTTGTACTTCTCAAGGACCAACACAAAAATGAAACAAGTTAGTGAAAGTTATGAGCTGTTTTTATAACTTTGGATATGAATTCAACAGTAACATTTCTTTTCCACAGTGAGAAAAACTGGAGCGTTGGTTGAGTCCTGTTGTCAGATGGTGTGACTACATGGGGTGGGGATTGTTGCTGCTCTCTGAAAAATCACTCAGCCCCTTCTCTCAGCCTGACACTTGAGGTATTTATGCGCCATGGAACACAGACAGTGTCTATGCTTTGGAAAGTGGGGGTTCATGAATTCCCTGGTAAATTCTCAACTTTGGAACTGTGAGACAGGTGTATCAGCAACTGCCAAGGTCAATCAGAAAGTGTGCACAGAATGGTTACCTCATCGCAATATCAGAATGAACACAGTCCTTCCAAATCTGTGCTTCTCAAGAGATTCACATGAACCACAATTTCTTTTAGCCAATGTCATCAATGTCAATGTCAGGAAAGCTTACTAGAAAAAACGAAGTAACCAACCAACAAAAAGGGCAAAAGAAGTCCTCAATATAAAAAACCCTTGTTTTCTAGTTCTAATATAAAGCTGTTTAAGTCTTTCCTTGTGTATACCAACATGCACTAAATGTTCTTGAAGAGTAAGAAATTAGAGCTACCTACTATCAGGAAAATTCAAGCCCTAGCCAACTTTGTGCAAGTCCTGTGTGGGTTGTGTAATTCTGTGCATGTGGTCTGTATGCTGTTTTATGATTTCTAATGCTATTTTAGTTGATACTGCAGAATACATGTTCACTTTTGATGGGCTGCAAAACTTCCACTGATCCATTTTGGGCTTTAAGTCCTTAAAAAAAGAAGACATTCTGTATTTTGTAGAGAAGTAATTTTGGCAAAAGGCAACTGCCTTGGTGTTTCAGGAGGATGCATGTGTTAAGAAGAACAGGACAAGATGAGAAAAGCATTTTCAAAAGGAAGCTTTCCTGAGGAGGGGAAAAACTAATTCAACAGCTCCTCCTCTAACATCTTAGAGAAAAACAAAGCGGACACAGAACTAACAACTATGTCCACGAGAGGGGCTTTGCGCTACCTTCCAACTAAGAAATGCAAAGACAACCCCTTGGGAGGCGGCATCTGGCCCCTGCTCCTGGTGGGGCCTGTGGTTTGGGGTGCTCTGCCCACACTTATGGGCTGCCTAACTACAAATCCTAGCTCTTTCATGGCAGGCCACCACTGGTTACCTGCTGGGGCTTCGCTCTTAAGGCCTCCAGAGGGTCTCAGCAGACAAATCCTCAGAGCTAGAGCAGCACATTTGAGGTGGGGAAGCCGAGGTGCATGAAAACCATGCTTCCCCTGCCCCCATCAAGCCTTGTCGCAACCATCATGCTGCATGGCCCCAGTAGTGAAGTTTGGTGTGCATTTGCTTTGCGTTCTTCCCTTCTCCCTCCCTGTAGGAAACTAAGGGTCTCTCTGGACTGCCCAGTAACCTGAGGCTTTAATCCAAGAGTGGACTATTCAGTGCCACCAGGTGAGCAACCCAAGCTCTGGCCTCAGATACAAGTCCTCATGTCTGACTTCTGTACACAATCTGAGACACAAAAGTAAGCACTTCGGGGCTGACTTACAGACTTTGTGATGACACCTCAACTCTCTTGGTAAAGCCTGGTGGCGGAGGGGATGGTGAGTTCCTCCAGCCTTCTAGGTGATTCTCAACCTGGTGTGGGTGCTATTTACGATGTAGAGGAGAGGCAGTCTCTTGTAAGTAAACCTCCTCCAAAGCATGGTTTCAAGGATGTCCACTTTGTCAGCTCTTTTCAGCAGAACAGAGGAAAGACATTTGAGTTTTGTTTTCTAATAATTAGTGTAAATATTCAGACTGATTCATACATTCTGGGGGACAGATTGTTAAATGCAGCAGCTCCCTTCCTTCCTCACAACCCCTCCCTTTATTTAAATTTTAAACCATGAGTCATCCTGACTATGATTCAGACATTGGATTTGAAGGAGAACTGAATTTTTCGCCTAGTTGTGTCTTGAAGTTTGTTTCACCACTTTAAAGTGGTCTAGCAGTGAGGTTGAATAAGACTGGGAACTGAGGTTTTGCTGTTTAGAGACATACAAGTTGTTTTGTTGTTGAAACTTTCTATTTAACTTTTAAAAGTGGCTGCAAATAACTCTGTGTTGTGTGTCCATATATTAAAAGACTGTTTTTCCTTGGTTAGTGATGAAATCAGATATAGGATTCAAAAAAGAATCACATATTTGCTTTTACGTATGAATACTTTTTCCTTTGCTATGTCAAATCAACTTGGAGTGTGCACGTAAGCTGTGAGTGCTATGTACAGACAATGAAGGCCACTGGCCCAGGTTTTTACAAGCCCAGCCTTCTCTAATGCACATTTCCATCATGTCCCTAGTCTCTTCCCACCCAAGGAAAGCGAGCCTGTTTGATGTGCAACTAGCCCATCATCCTAGCATGATTTCGTACTGTTCTATGCATACATCAGGCACAAACTATCTCCTTGCTTTTCTTGCAAGGCAGCACAGTACAGATTATTAGTCAGAGAAGAGCTGCCAGCCACAGTCTGCACCTGACTCACCCTTTGGTCAGTATACCTTTCTCTCATTTCTGCTTAGTAAAGGTCTGCTCATTCTACAGACTCATGTGAAAGAACTGTCCTTTGCAAGCTTCACAACTCTGTCCTTTGCAAGCTTCACAACTGAAGGAAGCCTTTTCCATATTTGCACCTCTATAGCACACAATGACTCTCCTCTCATCCACACTATTTGTACTTTGTTTATCTCTCCTGTTTCCCTTTATTTCTTAAGAGCTGGAGGTCTATTTTACTTATTGTTATATAAATATATGCCATAGCACATAGTAGATACTCTGAATAACTGGTTAACAAATGCTTCATTTTCTTCCCAGTTCATCCATTCATCCAGCCATTAGATAGTTAAATACTCACTATAGACGAGGCACATGTAGCTACTAAAATATAGATTTGAGGATTATCTGTAGATTTCAATGATCTGTGCTATTTCCATCTTCTGCCCTTATGGGGAAAGGCTCATTTGCATCATGCAGCAGTATTTCTTTGTCATTACTGCTGATTTCATTATTTTTAAGATGCCCCCTCATTGAAAAATTTAGCAAAGCATATTAAAGTTTTGCATTTGACTTTCAGCTTTGCCATATCTTATTTCTATTTTTATTGAAATTTTCATTTAATTTTTGTTTTGGATCATATATAAGTTAATGGTTATCTCAGATCTTTTTAAATTGATGCAGAGAATCAATAAGCAAATAGGATAAAATTTTAAAAATTCATTTGGTTCTAAGCCACCAATTTCACACACTGAACTCCTAAGAAAAGTTATTTACCTAGAGAAGAATTCAACAAAATGTAGATCTTTCTTGGGCTGCATTAAAGGGGCTAAATTTGTAAGACATAGTAGTACCTTGGTTCACGAACTTAATTCTTTCCAGATTCTGGTCACAAACCAAACTGGGTGAGAACCAAATCAAACTCAAAGGTAGGTTCAATGCTGACCTGATGGGGAAATTTGATTTGATTTTTATCCAGTTCAGTTTATGACCAGAATTGTGGCAAGAATTAAGTTTGTGAACTGAGATACCACTGTAATTACTTATATACTGATCTATTTTTAATGCAGTCCCACAAACATAATATTTAGAAATCTGTTAGAAATATTCTACTATAGTTATCCCAATTGTTGACAGTATTGGAAAACTGAATTGTGAAATCTGACATTATTTTTCAGAACGAGAAATATGAGAAAAAAACATGTCAATATGTCGCAAAAAACTGCCTACAATACTGATTTTTTTTTAAACCCAAGGTTGCTAGGGAGATGACCTATCACCTTTAAAAAATAAAGAGTAAAGCTTAAAATATATAAAGATACTGTTTGGGAAAAAATGGTTTCCAAAATGAGACTGGTTCATAGGATTCACAAGATCAACACCAATGGTGTTAACTAATGCATGTGCTCTTCCTCCTGTAGAAACACACAACCTGCCATCAGACTGTAGCAACTTTAGGACCAAAACCTCGTAATTAGAAGGAAGCTCTTACCCATGTTAAGTTTTTGTTATTTTGCATTCATGTTTTTTCTTCAACATGTTTAATGGATATAATTTCACCCCATCTATCTAGATTGTGTGGCAAGCTTAGCAGATTGTATTTGGTCAGATTTCTTGGGTCTTAAAAACAGTTTAAAACTTTGTTTTCACAAAGATTACTGATAATTACTTTAGAGTTAATCCTCAAGGACACATGTCACAGGTCAAGCCCTGACTCTGTATGGTTACAGTTAGGGAAGAGAAATCACAGCATCATCAAGCATAACATAAAAAAGACAAAATGTACTCATGAAGCCAGTTAATAAACAGTTAATATGGAGGGATACAAAATATCTTAAAAATGATAGTTGACAGACATTGGTTGTGGGCATGATACACAATTTATTTAAAAGTATATTTTTAAAAACCCACTTTCAATTGATTTTTACGTGCTGTGTCGAAGCCCAGCGAGACTGTCATGAGGACGTGTCAGGTTTGGTTGTTTTAGGTTTGTTTAGCGGGCTCTGGAGTTTTCCCTCCCGGAACAGTGGACTGGAAAGGCAGACATATTTCTCCTCATGCCCTTCCCTTAACACTGGAGCTATTCTTGATTACTATTAATTGAATGAAAAAATTAACTTTATTTCTTCTGCCAAGGCACGAGCCCCAAGTTTTAAGAAAAAATAGGTCCAAAGGTGATGTATTTTGGACAACTTTTGGCAGGATGATAAATTGAGGAGAGGGAAGGCAAGAAATTTGCTGTTTGTCCCCTTCCAGAAAATTTTCCCAAAGACCTTAGCTTGATTAAAAGCATTGTCTTCACATGCATGCATACACAACTCAGTGTAGCTGGTGGGAATCCTTGAAATCCAATAGTAGAATTTACAGCCCATGTTTTTTTTCCTGTTTATCCTGTTTCAGAGAAAATTCTTTTAAAAATCCTTGTTATAGCCCCAATTTCGACCTTATCAGGTAGATATTTCTCTAGGCTTCAGTGAAACTGCTTTGGGAAATAACAGACGAAAATACTCTTAAAAAAGTAAGCTACCCAAGAGGCATAAGGTTCAGAGGGGAAATGTGATCTCATGGGATGCAATTACCTAAGTAGCAGGGCTTCAACATTTTTTTTTTCAAGGTAGGACCCACCAATCATGTGGTTGCAAGTCTTTAAAAAAAAAAGCCTGTAGAATTTATAATTTTAGAAACATGAAGTAGAATTTGCAATGTGATCTCAGTGGCTGGGTCACTTCTCCTTGCAAAGATTTTTATCTGAATATAAAAACGAATGACTTCTTCAAGGCATATTAGCGCCATGAAATCATGCTCTACCTGCCCTCTGCCACCCTATCAGTAGGAGCTCAGAGTCCGTTATGAGGGAAGATCTGACAGACGGGTAATTTCTGCCAATGCCCTTCCAGCCTTCACAGTAAGAGATGGCTATTTAATTTTTTCTGAGTATTAAGTAGAGCTTTGATGGTGCTTCTTACCCTGTTATTGGGTCTGAATCTGAAACTTTTGGGGAAGTGGTCTGAGAGTCCTTGCCTTTGCCAGACCCTAAAACACTCGCAACTGGGAGAACATGGATGAAAAAAAGGAAGCGTGTCGGCTCCATGGTGTTTTTGGGGTGAGTGGGTGTTTACTGAGCAGGCGCTGACACCTGCCTGCTCACACTGACCTGGGGGGAGCGCTCAGCCTGACACACTGGGAACAAAGCCGTGCCTCTGTGTTCTTAGGTGGCTGAAATGCTGCCCACATCCACCTGCTCTGCTGCATCTCCAAAGAGCTGCAGCCTCTGTGGGGCTCGAGAAGCTTGCCCCTGGCTTCTTGGGGTCTCAGTAAGAAGCAAAAGAATTCAACCAGCAAAGCAAAGGCCCGGGAAACATTTGCTACCTTCAGCCTCACTGGTTGCACCTTAGATGGAATTTCGTGTATCTTCCTGTTTATTCTTTAGCAGCCCTGGGTTAAATCCTTCATTAGAACCCTTCTGATAAGCAAAAATAGCTAGTGATAGGCTACAAATGGGGATCGACTTTGGGGAAATGAGTGAAAAAATGTGTCCACCTTCTAGCCCACAAGTGAAGTTGCTGAAAACCAATCACCATTTCTACCCTCTGAGTGTTTATGATTACTCTGGAGAATAATCTAACTCATCATTTGCAATCAGGGCCTCTGAGTTCTGTTTGTGTTTGCTTTTGCTCTTCGCTTTGCTACTTGTCCGGCTGTTTGCCTTCGCATCTGACATCTGTTGGTAACAGAAGCCTTTGTCTTCGGCCGGCCCGCCCCAATTCTCCTGGCTCTCACCCTCTGTGGCATAGGAGAAACCCTCCTCCACCGAGAAAGGGTCGTCCACGTCGTAGCGCTGGTATGTGCTTTGGTGCAGGGCCTCCTCCCGGGCGCTGATTTCCAGGGTGCTGTTCCAGATGCCGTACCCGAAGTAAATGAGCACACCTGTGGGGCGGGGGGAGGCACAGGTGAACAAACTAGGGGACTGTGGAGGTCACCTCTGACAGTAAAGCTACAACTGGGAGCGACATGTGTTCTATGATCTACACGGTGTTTTGAAAAGGCTTGAATTAGATGGCATTTTAAAAATGGAGAGATCTATTGTGAAATAGAAAATGTTCAGATGGGAAGAGAAAATAGGGATGGGGAGGGGGAAGGAAGAAGAGAAAAGAAAAAATGGTGAGAAAAGAAGAAAAAATGGAAACAAAGCAATAGCTATTGTGAAAAGAAAAAGGAAAGAAAGTTCTCAAAAGGAAAGAGCAACTTGGATGGGGGAAAAGAGAAAAGAAAGGAGAGGAAAGATTTTTATAAATATGTGTGTGTATGTGTGTAAATATATACAGGATACATAACTAAACTGTTCATTGAAAAGAACAGTTGTGTTTTCACTGTCTGATTGTTTCATCATTTTTTCATGCCTAAATCTTGTACTCTGAACAATACTTTCAAGATAACAATTAACTGGTGTTAATTTCCTATTTCTTTTTTTTTCAAATTTTGTATCATTTTTATCCTTTTTTTTGTTTTTAAAATAAAGAAATCTAAAAAAGTAAATAAATCATAAAGTGAAATTAAACAAAAGTGAAAAAAATAAATTAGAAGGCGGAGGGGGGTTGAAGGGAGGGTAGGTGAATGGGACAGAAAAAGAATCAAGTTGTACCAATGTCAGGTACAAATTTCCTAAGATGAAGGTGACCATCATGTATGCCTAAAATGCACCAATAAATGCAATTAATTAAAAAAAGGAAACTGCAAAGAAGAAGAAGAAGAAGGAGGAGGAGGAGGAGGAGGAAGAGGAAGAAGAGGAGGAGGAGGAGGAAGATGCTCCCTCAAAGAAGAGATCTTGCATGAAGCAACCTGTATTTATAGCTCCCCCTAAAGCTGAAGAGCCTGACAACCTTGCACCCACATTGCTGTGTGGGAATTTCTCACCTGATGTGAGAATTTGCTGCTTCTTCAGACAGGACACAGGCCCTCTGGGTCAGGAGAGTACCCAGCTTCCCTGCTGACATCTAATTCATTACTCTTCTATAGCTGCCAGCCAGGAATTTGCATTTTCTGCCTTTGGTTAAATATTTATGGATCAGCAACTGTGTATTTCTACTTTCTCATAACATTTTATTATCTCCTGCCTCCACTGGGGATCTCTCTGCTCTGTTTTTATACTGCGGAAAGCTAGTACCTAGTGTCTGGTAAATAAACTGTTGATGAGCCTGAAATTTCCAGGGCAAATTCTTTTATTTATTTATTTTTTTGGAACCAGGAATTGAATTCAGGGCCTCACACTTGCCAGGCAGGTGTTGTGCCACTGAACTATGTCCCCCACCAAGAAGGATAAATTCTTTCTGCTGATGTCATTCCATCTAAAGGAAAGACATCCCCCTAGTAATATGTAGCATTCACAGGGACTAATGTCTCATTTCCACAGTTTTTTTTTTTTTTGGAATAATGTACAAAAATCGTATAAGGCCTTCATTCTCACTTTGAAGAAAACCCATGAAATTCAGGGCCTGGAAAGCTGAGAACCAGAGACTTGGCCATAGTGCACAATGAATAAGAGTGTAGGCTCTGGGTTCCAATCCCACCTCTAGCCATGGGACTCTGGCCCTGTTAACCTCTCAGCTTTTTATTCTGTAAACGCAGGAGAGTTAGCCCAACCCTATAATGTTGGGCTGCTTGAGGTTGAAATAAAATAAGCGGTGATTCTCAATCTTGGCTTTTGTACCCATGCTCACCCATGGAAATTCTGACTTAGGCTTTCTGTGCAACATAAGCACAGGTGTGTCCTTAAGGCTTTGCAAGTTATTCAGCCAAGACTTAGAAAGCCTGGTATAAACTATGCCTGCTGTATATTCTGCACTGCCCACCTGGGCTATGCCATGCCCTGGATGCTGGGGTCCTCTCGATTATGGAGCCTCCTTCAGGCCTGAAGAGCCTCTTCTGAGTGGCACTGGCTCCTCTGACTTTGGTGCACTGTGACATCTGCTTGGCTGTTTGCTTTGAACCACACTTGCTTTCTAACTCTTGCTTTCTAACTCTGGCACCTGAGATGTCCTGCTCCCTTTTGATTTGAAGTGTGTCTTTTTAAGCTTGGGTTTCTCCCTCTTTGTCTCAAATGACTTTCTCCCAACTCCTCCCTGACCCCCCAGTGAAATCAACTTTCCAGGAGCCAAAGTAAGCAGAAATTTATAGTCCTAATGGGTAATAAACCCTAGAGTTAATCATTAGCAGATGTAGCTGTTACTGCTTAAACAGTGACTTCATCTTTTTGAACATCAATCTTTACACCTTCTTTTCTGGGGTGGGGTGGTCATGGAGGGTAGTTGTTATCCTTGCATAGAGCACAAATCACACTGGGGCCTCTTCTTGGAGGCTCTTGTTTGAAGCATGCCTGTGGTGACCTGAGACTGAATTTCAAGTGACCAAGTGGGAATACACTTCCTTTTACCCAATTTTGCTCTTTTTCCTTTCTTCTAGCCATCTCGGCAGGTGCCAAATGTTGCTTCTGACCTCTGCTTAGATCTATCGTGTTGGTTCTTTTAGTTTTGATCCCCTTCCCTGACCCTATTTACAGATTGGCCATTTCCCGGCTGAATTTAATGCCCTTTTTTCCTTTTCCCCCAACTTCCCTGCTCTGTTACTACACAGGCCACTCCACAGCCCGACCACTGGCATAACCTCTATTCTATAGATCTTCTCTTGCTCCCGCTGAGTTTTTGAGTGTTGGGTAGATTCACTTGAGAATTCTCTAAAAACATGGTATGTTTTACTAAGATATTTGAGGTGGCAAAACTCTAATGAGAATCCATGTATTTCTGGGCGTGGTGGCTCATGCCTGTAATCCTAGCACACGGGAGGCTGAGGCACGAGGATTGTTGCGAGTTCGAGACCAGCCTGGCTACAAAGTGAGCTCAAGGCCAGCCTGAACTGCATAGTGAGACCCTGTCTCAAAAAGACAAAAAAAAAAAAAAAATTCCATGTGTTCTAGTGATTTCCCTTTCCTGAAGAAGAAGCAGAGGCTGGTAGCACTAGGCAACTTGCCTGGGTCACAGAGGGCAGAATTGGCCTTGCATATGGATCAAGTCCCTCACGTATCTCATCCTCACACTTCCCTTGCTCAGTAGGTTTATAGACCATGCCCAGTGCAGTAAATGAGACTAAAGGTCTACTATTGTTCTTTGAGAGTGGCCAGGCCTAGAAGGAACACATGTGTGTATGCATATATGCTTGTATGCATGTATATGTGTGTCTGTGCTATTTCTTTGGAGAAGGCAACCTGTGCAGACCAGGAATGCAGCGTACACATGGATATTTCAATGTTTGTACCAATCCCCTACATGCTGTCTTCAAATTCACATTTTGAAGTAGTGCCACTGTGTGTGGGGAGCCAGCTGTGGCAAAGCCAGTCTCGTCGGCCTTGGTTTGCTATCTGTTTTTGTCCTTTTTGCTGGCCCTTGAGTCAGTTCAGAAAAGTGGTACGAAGCAGAGGAAAAGGATGGGAGAAAAGGAGACGTGGAGAGGAACAAAGAAACAGAGGGGAACAAATGAAGGGAACGAGGGAGGAGGGAGAAGAGAAACACGTAGGACCAGCTGTCACACACAAACAAGGGCTTTGTGTGAGGCGTCAGCGGCACTGCCAAAAGCCTCCTGTATAGTAGCAGGGTGATTGTTTCAGCTCCCTTTTCAGCCGTGGCCGGTGGCCGGCGTGGAGAACTACGAGTGAGGTAGTTTCTGAAAGTGCAGTGGGGATTCTTGGAATCCTGAGCCATCTGAACTGCACTTCGCACAGCACCTTTGTGCGAGCTCTGTGACAACAGGAGCGATGTCGCATCTTTCTTCCCAGGACCTCACGGTGTTACAACATGCTGTTATGTTTAGACTTTGTCTAGCCTGTTTGGGAAGGGGTGTGTGTGTGTGTGCACATGTTGCGCACACGCCCGCACCAGGGGAGCTGCTGATTATATGCAACTCAAGCAGAAAACAAAGCAGCAGAAGTAAGGGATTGTCCACAGCAACCTCCTAGACTATGAATCCTTCCAGGTCTGCTCACGCCCTGACCTAAGAAGCTCTCACATTTGTTACATCCACTAGGGGAGGCCATGAGGTATAGATTGATAGGAAACAAGTTTGCACTTTCTACTTTGAAGACTTTCAAACATTTGCAAAGTTCGGTGAGTGCAGTGATAAGTCCTATCACCAGGCCCTGACTCCCTTTTCCTCTTCTCTTTAGATTGTTTTTGAAACAAATAAATCATAGGTTTCCTCTGTAAATGTTTCAGTATTTATCTCTAAAATGAACTCCATCAAAAGTGTAACTTAGAATCATATCACATCTAAAAATTAATAAACATTTCTGTTAGCTGTATTGAAATTTCCCTGAATTTTTATACACATAGGGGAAAACTTTCCACCTTACTAGGCTATATATACTCTTATCACAATGATGCCATTGCTACTTGAAATCATTTTTGAGTTGGGGATATAGATCAGTGGTATAAGTGCCTGCCTGGCAAATGCAAGGTCCTGAGTTTGATTCCTAGTACAAAAAAAAAAAAAAATTATATGAAATCATTTTTGGGGACTGTTGTTTAAACTGCCATTGGAACGGTACCATGTTTTTTGTAAACCCTTAGAAACAGTAAAGTTTGATTCTTTGAGGGTAATTTGATGATTGGTGTAGGCCAAAGTGCTACCAAGCTTCAACATTAAGATAATTAATTAATAAACAAGATTGACTATTCTGCTTGAATACTTAATCCATCCTTTTCTTAAAAGGCAGAGTTGCTTTGCAGTTACACATCTTGTAATAAGTTGTTCAAAGGCAGGTGCGATGGTAAACATCAGAAGGGAGCCGGCTTTTTGCTGCAGTGGGGTCTAGGAAGCCGCCTGCTGGGGCGGGATTATTTTCTTAGTTGTTGGGTCATGCGGGGCTGCTGGGTGTGTCAGTAGTTGGCAGCAGGCACAGAGGTGTATCCGAATTTTACCACAAACATGGCTGTACCAGGTCGTGTGGTGAATGCCGGCCCTGCTCAGAGTAATGACAGTGAATTCTGTGAAAGCCTGAAGGGAAGGTAAATATTCACAGGGACGCTTTGGTTTCTTTTCTGGACAGAACTCCTGATGGAGAATGTGCCCATGAGAGGATCAAGCTGAACAGGATCAGGAATCATGCCTGCAGCGGTTTAATGGGCTTTTTTTTTGATGCAATAAATTATGTTGTGATCTCACAGTCACTTATAAGTAAGAACAGTATCCCAGAGAAGTCAAGAACTCCGTAACAATCAGCCACCAAAATACCCTCAGAACTCCTATCTTTTTAGGTAGAAGGCTGTTCCTGTTCCATCCAGGGTCCTCTAGGGAAGGTTTAGGACTGTCACACTTGTCTTCAGATGCCAAGGAACCTGGTTGTCACTGACCAAACACCCGCTCACCTACTTGTGCTGATTCACCCTTTGCAAGTTAAGCAAATGACCTCAACCCTGTAAACTTGGGGTGGGGGAAGCTTGATCATAAGAGAGAAAATCTAGAACAAAAACTCAACTCTGAAAACAGACTGAGTGACATAAGTAATAAGAGCAGATTTCTAACTCTGCAGGTGCAAACTAAGGTGTAAGAGCAGGTCCCTGATCTCGAGTGCATTTGGGACCTCCTTGTCCTCTACATGCAGCTCGGTGCTTCAGCCAAGGTAGGGGACGCCTGGCCCCAGGCTGGGTGGGGCTGTCTCTTCCTGGGGTGCACTTTCCAGCAGGAAGCTCTGCCTGGGGTAGATTGCTGAAGCCCTCTGCTATGCCCAGAGGCCTTTTTATTTTGACTACTATGGGATCAACTTTCCAAAACAGACGTTTGCCATTGCTGAAGAGGAGACTGGGTGGTAATGAGAAGGTGTCCTCCCATCCACTGCAATCCCCACCAGCTCCGACTCTTGCTTATTATTTTTTAAAAGTACCACCCTGAGTCCTATTGATTATAATAACAGACAGGCTTGTTTAATGTGGTGTGGCCAGGAAGAGCAGGCTTTGGACGCCGGGAAGGGAGGAGGACATTCTGTCCCTGGCCAGGCAACTGATCCACTATAAAATCATGTGACTTGATACTCAGTTTTTCATCTGCAAAATGGAATTAGGGGTCCTTATTTTATTTGAGACATATAAGGACCATGGGAAGTAATGCAATTTTCTTAAAAGAATGTGAAAAAAATCCAGTTATATGAGCCAGCAATCCACTTCTAACTCAATAGATAGTGAAGAGAAATGGGTGCATGTGTCTCCCCACAACAGGTACAAGAATGTTCACAGCAGCTCTGTGCTTTACAGTCCAAAGTGGAAGCAGTCTAAGTTATTTAGAGAATGGACAGATAGATGATGGCGTATGAACACAGGAGGAGACTAGCCAGCAATGAAAACGAACAATTGGAAACTGTAAAAACTGCTGAGTGAACCTCACAAACATGATGTTGAAGGGAAGAAGCCGACTGTCTCCTTGTGGGTGGGGTTGGGAATCCGTTCCAAGTGCACGGCTCACACCGGGACCAACACTTTCCACGTCTGCTATAGTCCTCTCTGTCTCTCTGTCCATCTGCCTGCCTGCCTGTCTGTCTGTCTATCTGTCTGTCTCTCTCTCTCTGTTGTCTCAAAGGCAGGCAACCTTGTGGCTTCCTCCCCTTCCTGCCCGTTTCTCCGAGCGAGCGTAGCACAGCACCCTCTGTGCATTCCCCCCGCACTCCCTCCTTGGCCTCCTCCTCAGCCTGGCTTCCTTATCATTCCTGTTCTTCCGATCATGATTTTGATGCTGAAAGTGCCAACCATTTTGCCTTCTGCTGCCGAGAAGAATTTCAGACTTATGTATGGGAAATGTGGTCATGACTTTGGTGCCCTTTAAGTCCCCGTTCGTGGACTTTCTCCTTCCTTCTTCTTCTCATGGTGCTGTCTCTGGTCGTTTCCAATAGGATTTCAGATGATAGATCAAGCGAGGGTCGTAAGGACTTGTGTTCTCTTTGGGATATTTATGTTTTGGTCACACAAGTCTGGTGTGCTCTCTATATCTATAGATATGAATTCATTTTCCTCAGAGGGACTGGAGAACTTCCAGCTGGAAACTTGGCAGCTCTCAGGGCCCATGAGCTAGGCCACTAGATGGTTATTTCATGATAAAGGCCCATGGGGAGGGGCAGGTCTGAGAGATGGGTACAGTGCTGGCTTCATACTCCCTGAGACTCTGCCCAACGCCTTGAGGTGTTCTTTGTAAACCCTCATCAGCTAAGAGAAAAAGAAAACAAAGGTTGCTCTGTGCTCACTTTTTTGGGATTAGTAACACTTATTGTTATTATTTACATTGTCTCAAGGAAAAGAGACATGTGTTGGGTGCGCTTGTCTGAGATTGTGATTCATTTCACTCCAAGTTATGTTCTTCTGAAGGTCAAAGCTTAGCACTATATTGTTATAAAATGCTGTAATTAAGATTCATTTAGAGGAACTGGATAAAAATGTGTCTAAGATGATTATCAAGTTATGATTCAGCCTAACCGAGGAAATCTTTTCAAAGTCTTGTTTCACAAGAAGCTCCATTTAAAATTATCTTTACTGTTCTTCCCAAGAAAGTTTTACCATGCATAGAAAGATTAAAAAGAAAGATCTAATGTTATGCAGGCTTAGAAGTTTAAAAGTGGGATATTTATTCTAAAAGCTCATTAAACATTTTATAAGACAATTTGAAGTGTTTAATGGATATATTTTTACATGCAAAAATTTGATTTTATAAAATAGCTATTATAATTAAATCATCAGCCCTGCTTGATAATTTCTTCTTCTGATCTCTACAGCAGTGGCTCTCAGCTTTTGGCATGCATTAGAATTACTTGGGAAGCTTGTTATGCCTTAAACCAGTGATGGAGAATCTTTCAGAGACCAAGAGCTGAACTGCAACCCCAAATCTCCTTATCACAAAATGCCCACCCTGTAATTAAACCTGAATCCTGAGGTTTTAGTTTAGAAAAAAACAGCTCACATATTAACATCTTTTGCCCTAGAAGAAAAACACAATGACACGCATGCCATGGGTTTGTCACAATTGCCTCAAACTGTCCCCAGAGATTCTGATTTTGCATGCCTGGGAGGGAGTCCAAAATTGTACTTCTTAACTAGTTCTCCAGAGATACTGATGCTACTGGCCTGGGACAACACTTGGAGAACTGTTGTAAACCTGGCTGAATTACTTGGAGGGTCTCTAAAAAGTACCCAGCATTTGGTCACATGAGGTTAAATGAATCAGAAAAATCTCTGTGTGCATGTTGGGGGTGGGGAGGGGAGTTTGGGCTTAGGATGTTTCAGAAGCAATCAAGAGTATTAGCTATGTGCAGCCAGAATTGATAATCTCTATTCTGGGTTAAATTTGGTCATATGGCTGCCTTCAAAAATCATGTTGTCAAAGTAGTTTGCAGCAGGTGCCCAGAAATACTAGAAATCTTTCCCAAATGGGGCTGGTGGGCTGCACATCATGATTAGCTGGACATGCACTGAACTATAAGTGCCTGTCCCCACTGTCTGGCCAGCCCACTCTGCAGGGTGACATCCACCTGCGTCAGTGGAGAGCAGTTTCTGGGGGAGAGTTTAGAGTCTGCTATCTGCAAGATTACAAAAGGCACGCAGGGAGTTTTTCCCTGCCTGATAGAAGGTCAGCCGGAGTCTGCACAGGTTCACGTCGTGCTCTGGCATGTGACAGCTAGTCTTATCACACTGGTGGACAATGAATCATTTTAGATTTTAAAAAGAAAGTGAGGGACTATTTCTTGTTGCTTTCCTAACATTTTCTCATTGGAGCCCCTCCAAAAGTCAGTTCTAGGATGATAGAATGATCTGCAATTTTACAGATAAGTAAATAGAAGTTAGATGAATTTCCCAAAGTCACAAGACAAGGTATAGCAGAGCTGTGATTTGCTGTTTAACTCCAAAAGCAAAGGCCTCTATCACCTCACCAGTTTTACAAAATGCCTCTAGTGCTCCAGAAACTATAGATATATTTCAGTGTCTGCTGTGGAATTTGTGAGGCTCAGTGAAATATGAAAACATGAGGTCTCTTGCTTAGAAATTGTTGAGGGTTCAAGATAGCTGTGACCAGCTGAGGACCCTGAGCTCAGGTCATACCTATGAAGCCAGCCTTGACTTCATGTGTTAATCACCCCCAAACCTTCTGGTCAAATCGGAAAGTCTGCTCAGAGGCACCTGGCGGGAGGCTAAGAGCCCTACATATGAGCACGGGCGTACCGGATTCTAGTAACAGCCCTTCCGGTGACTTCTTGTGACCGTGGGCACATCGTCTAGCTTCTTGAAGCTTCAGTTTATGCCTCTGTAAAATCAAGAGGCAGAAGGGTGGGGAGCTGGCAGAGCACATTCACATCCCCCAATTCTCCTTATTTACATGCTACATTTTTAATATATTGGCTACTGACTGTGCCCCCCTCCCCACCCCAAGTTCTAATCTGGACTGCTAGATTCTGGCCACCTGTCCTTGGACAAATATCTCAGTTTTTTTAATCTTTAAAATGGAGATTGTTGTGAGGATTAAATAAATAAATGAAATAAACTCTATAAATAAAGCCCTCAGAATAATGGCTGGTATATAGGTGCTACTCTAGTGTTAGTTGTTACTATATGAATCATATGACACCTCTAGTGATGTTTTAAAAATTATTCACTTTGTAAATGGAAAAAAATCTATAGTTTTTTCCTGAGCACAAATAGTTGTGGAATCATCAGATTCATATATATATATATATATATATATATATATATATAGTTTTTCTACTACATTTGAAAATGTATGACTATAAAATTTTCTAGAAAGTTCATTCAAATTTTCTTTAAAACCAACTGGAATATTCCAGTGGAATGGGCACCATACCGGGAGCGACATTGTACCAGATGTGAAAGCCCCCCAGCTTTCCTAGTCTGAATGAACCAATCAGTCCGTGTGTATTGATGTCTATAGCTTCATTCTCTTCACGAATTCATGACTAAAGTATTTCTACCTGCTCCGGTTACTTCTGCCCAGAATAGAATCTTTCCAATGGTGTCACCATGGAAAAGTGTTTCAACTGGCGTGAGAGACTGTGAATAAATTGTATAAATGGTGAAAATCTCAGCTGAGTTAGTGAAGTCCTCCCAAAAACCCTCCCTACAGTCTAACAAAGGACAACACCGTAGTGGAGAATGGGGACGCGAAGTTGACAGAAAGGCAAGAGTGACTCACAGAGGCGAGGAATCTGCTGGGGTCACTGTCTTTCCTCGGTGTCGATGTGTTTTCTGCTTCCCTCTGTCTAGATCATACCTTACAGGCTCCATTCAGAGTCTGCGTCCTCAAAGGTCTTTCTGGTTGTTTGATTGTATTTCTTTTTTCTCCTTTGAAAAATATTTCATAAAATTTAAGAAGTGGTTCCTGAACGTACAGCATGGGCACAGAGGACACACACTGGGCACCCCCTTCTCTGGTCTCAGGTCATGGATAGACTGCTAATCAAGTCTGTTCTCTTGCCCAGGACAGTTGAGTCACCAGTATTTGTCTTTCCTCTCCTTTACGCAGGGGACACTTAATCCATTACTAGCCTAGTTCTCAAATTACTTAGAGATCCTCCTTAGCTAAGTAATTGTTATCAGAGACTCTGGGATTACCAAGCTGTATAAGAGACATAAAACCAGTGGTCTAGGCCTGGGCATGGTGGTGCACGCCTGTAATCCCAGCACTCAGGAGGCTGAGGCAGGAGGATGGCTGCAAGTTTGAGGCAGCCTGGGCTACACCATGATTTGAAGGCCAGCCTGAACTGCAGAGTGAGACCTTATCTCAAAAACAAACAAACAAACAAACAAATGAAAAATGGTGACTTGGGAACTTTAAAGTTAGTCTTGGCTTAGACATCTGTCCCAAGTTATCGCGGCCCAGCCATCTCATAAACATCAGTGATGGTCAGAGATGGTGAACGAGTGAAGCAAATACAATATAAATTGATCACAAAGTTAAATTATGAATCTTGGAAAAGATATAGGGCTTCTTGAAATCAACAAGAGTGAGTTTAGACAACAACCATGAGCCCACACAGAAAATTGCAAACTGTGAGGATTAGGAAGCTACACAGCTAATAAGAGCAGAGTAGAGAAAATCAGCAAGAATGATGGATGGGATTTTCCAAGAGGGAGATCAAATATCAGAGAATGAAGAAAGGACCTTGGGAAAAAGTGCAGAACCCTTGGATATTTTACAAAAGTCAGGATGTGCTAAGGGGAAATTAAACAGTGCTGTGATACAATTTGTTGAAAAATAATGCTACAAAATCCACAATTCATACTCTGTTCATTTAAAAATTAGAGCATCATGATCTTTTAGTTTTATCAAATGTGAGAGAAATGAATTGTTTCACAATGTTTTGTTTCAGTTTTTAGTTTCCAGGACAGAATTCTACCCTTTCTCTGAACAATGTTATTTATGTTTCTTTTTAATATGTGCATACACTTTAGATGGACTTTTCTAAGAAGAAGAAATTTCAATAATGTAGTATTCAGTGAAATGATGGATTTTATCAACATCACTCTGTCAGAATCAATGACCAAGAACAGGCAGAAAGGGGACAACTGACGTTATTGACCCTAATGCAGAAAGCAAAGGGCCATAGAGCCAGTCAGTTTTCTTAAGAATGGAGATGCACAGGGCAATTAGAAGTAAATGTCTGGGTAAGTTTGTTCAGTAGAGTGCAGCGGTGTGCACCTGTATCCCAGCTACCTGGAGCTAAGGCAGGAGGAGCACAAATTTGGGCCCAGGCTAGCAACTTCAGTGAGACTTTGTTTCAAAATAAAAACAAAAAGGACAGGGGTGTACCTCAGTGGTAAAATGTCCCTGGTTCCGGTCCCAGGCCTGAGAGGGAGGGAGCGGGAGAGGCAGAGGGAGGAGGAGACGGAGGAGAGGGGGAGGCAGGGGAGGCAGAATGGGGAGAGGGGAGAGGGAGAGACCCAGAGGCTTTCAAGGGTCCAAAAGGAAGTTGCTTACCCACAAAGCACCAGACTGCAAACCGGATCCACGTGATGGTGGAGAGCTTTAGCATGAGATAGATATTCACCAGCATGGCAAAGGCAGGCACAAAGGGGAGGCAGGGGGCCATATAGGGCAGCTTCTTGGGGTTCTCTGGCTGCTGCAGAATCACAAACACCAGGATGCTAATCAGCAGCACCATCAGAACCACCAAAAGGATGGCCCACCAGCTCTGCCCTGAGACGTAGTCAGAACCAAAGATGATGAAGGAGCAGAAGAGGAACATGAGGATAAAGAGCAGGAGCACGCAGACAGTCACCGTGTGCCCGGTCGCTGCTGTGGGCCGGTCCATCTTGCTCGGAAGGCCGAGCCGGATTCTCATAGTGTAGTAACGGGGCCCAATCAGCTTCTTCAACTTGATGAGATAAACGTTCTCAGACTCGTCTGCTTCTATGCCTGTGGTCATGTCCACGGTGCCATAGTTGGGGTGGTTGACATTGTAGGTCGACTTGTCTGATTTCCCGATGAGCATCTCATTGTCCCCCAAGGATGGCAGGTTCTTGGCCCCACAAGTGTTGGTGGCGGGTCCAGAAAACTCTTCCCCTTCACTTACAGGAGAACAAGCTTCCTTCTCACAGTCAGCCAGGATGCCTGCCTTCTTTCTGGTGTGCTCCTGAGACAGGAACTTGACAAAACCATCAATGTCACTCTCAGGTTGGTATCGAAGTAGCAGGACACAGACGGAGACCAAGGTGTAGGCCAGGAGTGTCCCGATGGACATCATCTCTATCAAGTCTCTCAGGCTGACCAACAGCGAGAGGAGAGAGGCCAGGAACCCTGACACGATGCAGGCCACCACGGGTGTCTCTGTGTAGGAGCTTACGTGAGCCAGGAACCTGGAGGGCAGCGTAAGCAGAGTCAGCGGTGTGTCACACACAGACGGTGACTGATTCGAACATGGCCGAGGTATGTGACCAAGGGTCAATAAGTTGGTGCTTTTAGCTCTTTCTCTTCCTGCCCCTCCAATTTATTTCTGCACACTGCTTTACCTGGCTGCTATTCCTACCCCAGAGTGTGGCTCCTAGAATCTAATTTATGATTCACTTACATTCCCTGCTTTAGGGCAAGCTTCCTTATTAAAGTTTCTGCTCATTATGTGATGGGAGGAGTGGAGTGAATCTAGATCTGTTAGAGATCTCAGTTGGAGTCCAACCCTCACTGTGAAAAGGAGGAGGGAGGAAGTCATGGCCTGGAACCTGTGAATCTGCAGCACCAGCCCCTTGCTAGCTTGTTAGAAAAATGCACATTCTCAGGTTTCACCTGGGATCTACTACATCAGGACCTCTGGATTGGTGCCCAGCATTACAATGTCTCCAGAGCTTTCAAAAACTTGACATACACTGCCATGCTGCAAAAATACAAAGAGTTAGGCTGGGTTTAAAATCATCTCATTACCACCCAAACAAGAAAGGATGAACAAATGTGATTTAGCTATTCCAGAGGCCCAAGGAGACTCCCTCCCTTCCTCTTCCTCTCCTGCCCCGCCCCTCAGTCCTCCTTCATCCCTCCCGCATTTCTGTGATTCACAAAGAACTGGAAATTTGCTTGAACCTCAGCATCTTTCCTCTTTGTGGGTTTTTTTTTTTTGACAGTAGAGAAACCTTTGGATGTGGGAAGCTGTCACACTTCTGACGCTGTGCCCCTTTCTGGATGTGCTCAGCAGCACAGACGTGGCAGCTCTGACCTGATGAAGCCTGAAAGGGGCTGGGCAGAGGAAATGAAGCAGGTGCTGCCGACCGGTGGCGGGGTTAGGGCCCTGAGCCAGGCCCTCCGTGTCCCGAGAGTTCCCTGCCTTGTTCTCCATGGGAGGCACTGGGAACCAAGAGATGGGGCCACATCCCTTTATACCATGGGCAGGTGACCAGGTGAGGACATCAAGAAGGGGCCGCAGTGGTGGCAATGTAACAGCTGCACACACTGGTACTGGAGTGGCCAACAGGAGGGTGTTGGAACTGTTGATACACTGTGTTTCGAAGTCAGATAGCTTTGGTTTGAAACCCTGGCCTGTCATTTAGCAAACCAAGGGTACAGGGCAAGAAATTCTTACAGCTCTAATTCCTGATACACTCGTCCACAAAATAGAGTTGTTATGAGGACTAAATGGGATACTGTACACAAAGCATCCAGGATACACAAAGGTCCAATAAATAATAGCCACCGTTGCCACAATTCCCTCATTCCGCTCAGACAGTCTTAGTCTCTTTCTGACTGTCGTTTTCTGTTCAACTTCAGAGGCACTGTGGAGAGTGGGGCAGGTACCAGGGCTCATGGGATTGGAGGTATAAAATACCCCTGCAACAGATTTTTCCTTCTTCCCCTGTGCATCCTTTTGGCACCCACCATTTTCAACAAATCATAATGCCAAAGGAGGAGGAAGGGCAATGGAAGGGACATATCAGTTGGGGCTGGATTGTGGGGCCCAGGGTCAAACTGAGGGGCTATTTCAGGGTGTAGCTCTTTCCCCTCAAACTTTCCTAGGCTATATGACAAGCCCTGCAGTTGATGTTAAAGGCACTCATCAAAATTACTGCTAACCTGACAGGGGGTGACGATCATCCTTGACAGGTGCGGTGGAGTGGAACCCACTTCCCAGAGCATAGCCCTTACCTGAAAAGGAGCCCATCACCAGCCATGGCATAAATGACCCTTGGCATTGGGAAGAGGGAGCCCAGCAAGCTGACTGTCAATCCCGCAACTGACCCGACGGCCACTACGAATTTTGCAGCATAGAATCCATGAGCCACGAACATCTCCATAAGTGGGGATTCGGTGTCAATGGCATAATATGGCACCATCAGAGTTAGGATCACGCTCACCTGTTAAAACAGAAGACACAACTGCAGGTAGAGGAGAAGAGCAGACATGAGTACAGGCAAAGGGTACAGAGTACATGCACAGATGGCCTGCAGGGGAGGTCAGTGCTCTGCCCTTGGCTGGCATGTGGCCTTATGAGACTTGTCATTTGGTTTTGGAACTCTTGCACACGGTCATTTCAGGGCTGAAGAAATAATAAGTCTGCAGGTACTCCAGTCCCACAAAAACAGAGGTACCCTGGCGGTGCAGTGGGAGCTGACATTAACAGATGGGAAGAGCTGCTGCCCATGCCTAGAAGTGACCATGGACATCCTGACTATGAAGACAAGATTCTCATTTCTTTTTATTCCTTCAGGGTCCTTCAGGGTCAGGGACTTATCTGTACTCTCTCTTAGTCCATTCACCAGACATTAGAAATTGTAAGGTAGGTATTTAGAGGTCCACAGTCAATCAACTGATGGGGCCCCAGTTGGGGTTCATATTTTTACTCCTCTCTAGCTTAATCCTCAGGGTTATGCAGGCTGACAAAGACATCACGGCATCAGGGTGGAACCCATTCCCACGCTGGGGCCGTAAGACCACCAATGCTTTGAAGAACCAGGGAAATCTTGGAGTGGCCCCAGGACCAGCCTTGCTTCATACACCTTTAACACTCACCCTCCAGAATTAGCCCAGGTAGTGGAGCAACCACTGACACGGCTACTGTGAACTGTGAAGATCAATCCTGACATAAAGGAGAGATTTCTAACTCTGAAAGGGAGAGGGAGGTCATGTGTAACCACTTCTTTGCCTGTGCTTTGGGAGCCAAGGTCACCCCATGCAGCCCAGGGCCACTAGGGAAGATAGCAGGGTTTACCATTGCAACCCAGAAATTTGGTTCTTTTCACGGGGTTAGGGTGACTGCCTGCTGACCAGGACAAGACCAAACAGTTCCTGAAGCACAGTTAAGGTTCATGTAGTCCAAAAGAGATCATTTCCCAGGTACAGAAGCACTTTTGACATCTCCTCTGGGGGTGGGATGGGCTAGCCTGGAGGAGAGTGTGATTGATGATTCCAGTAAACCACAGTGAGTCTGCTGCCAGGCCAGACCAGGTTGGATAAAAGTTGGTAGACAGGAGTTCACTGTAGCATTTAAAATGCTACTCTAAGGAAGGCCTCAGGTGATGACCACAGGACAGCCTTCATTTTTTTGTGTGCCTGTGCACACACTTGCACACGCACATGCATGCTGCAAAAGCCCTCCTCTTCAGGAAGGAGAGGAAGGAGGGAGAAACACAGAGCACTACTGCTGCTGCTCCTCCTACTCTGCCACACTCCACTGTGGGGGAATCAGGACAGGGACAGGATGAAGCCCGTGCATGTGTGCACATACAGAGGTGATAATTGGCACCGCCATAAAATGTGTGGGTGTGCAACTGAGTCTCTATCAGTAACCTCTGAGGTTACTCTCTGGTGTTTTTGTTTTGTTTGCAGAACAATCCTGCTTTGCACTTGCCTGAATGATAGTTGGTCTGGCTTCCTTAGTTAACTGCTAAGGATGATTGTTTGGGGAAGAGGAATGGCAGGGGTGGCATGCTGTACCTCCAACTGCTAGCTCTTTCCTAATTGTGGTGACCCAATTGGACAGGGCCTTTGAGATCTAGGTGTGTGTGTGTGTGTGTGCTCACACATGCATGCTCATCAGCTGGTTCTCTGTATTGCCAGGGGCTGATACGGTGTTGGATGTGGCTGAGCTATTTCTACCATGGAAATTCTGGCGTGGGAGCTGAGCGATGGAGCATCAAAGGTGTGTGGAGCAGTATCTCAGGGGATCCTGGGGGGAAAAGGCTGAAGGCTTCATTCTGAGGGCTGCCTGAGGCGGGGAAACCCCAATGATGAGTTTGCGCTGGTGTGAAAAGTCAGAGCAGCAGTGGAAAGAAAGTGCATTTGCCCTGAGATTTTAAGGGAAAAGAGAGTCTCCAGAGGACAATGTATTCTCTCTGTGCACTCTGGGGGGGCCTCGCCTCTTCACTGCTGGGAAGCTCCCGGAAGACAGAGGAGCATTGAGTGCTGTGTGCTGAGGCCACAATGCCTCTGCTTGCATGCCACCCGTTACTGCCAGCCTATGACCTGAGCTCCTTGGACAGCAGCCCATCGCTGTTCACCATCCCCTGAGGAGCAGCCCACACCCGGAGCCTGGGCACAGGGAGAGGCAAGGATGGAGATTCAGAACCTGAGGCTTCAAGTCTCCAGTTTGGAGTTGTGAGTTTCTTCTTATCCTTGATGGGTGGGACTACTGGGGCACAAGACCCAATCATATAGAAACTAACAGGCACAAGGAAAGCCCTGCTTCCCCTCAGAGGAGGAGACACGGTCCTAGAACCATGTTTTAAGATCAGATATAGAAAGAATATGGGAAGAGCGCCTTCAACATATGGTACTTACAGATACATATGCTGTCAGGCAGATGACCAGCGAGGCGGTGATAGCATACGGGATGGACGTGTTAGGATTCTTGGCTTCTTCCCCGGTGGTGGCAATGATGTCAAAGCCAATGAAAGCGTAGAAACATGTAGCTGCTCCTTGCAGCACCTGCATGGATGATGGCATTTATCAGGCTCTGAAGACCAGAGCAGCACAGGGCGTTAGGTGTGACACTCATGACTGCTCAATGCCTGGGGACACTGAGCGGCAGAAGGGATAGAGTGGTAGAGTTAGTGCTCAACACCCGAGGGCTCAACACTGCCTTCTAGCTGTGTGAGCCTGGGCAGTTGCCTCTTGTGTGAAATGGAGATAAGGATTTTTATGACCAAATAAAAATTGGGTCATTCAACACATTCATTTCTCTCTGTCTGTCTGTCTGTCTGTCTGTCTCTCTCTCTAAATAGTGGGAGTATAAACAAACCAATAGTTGGCCATCTCTGTCTTAGGGAACTCATTAACCTTCTTGTGCTTTGTTTTCATCCAACAGTTCTCAAACACAACCACAGACTTTATGACTTGCTTAAGGGAAACTTGGAAATGTGTGGAGATACTTTTGACTGCCATGGAGACCTGGCCTGGGAACTCCTGGCATTTAGATACATCTGCACAAAGAAGGATCGTCCTGCGAAATTTATAGTAGTGCCTCTGATAGATCATCTCTGTGGATCCTTCCACATCAGAAATGATAGAAAAGATTTCTGATCTTTAGATACCCTATTTCCTTCGGAAGGTAGACAGAGCAGAGACAAAGTTAGGGGTTCTGCTCCTCTTAAGGGTTTGAGTGACCAAGTGGAGCATGAGGCAGACAGTGAGAGTAAAGCTGGGGAGGTGGCACCCAGTAGCATCTACTGACGTGTGTCTGCCGGGAGCCTGTGTGGCTCCCAGGGGGCTGGTCTTCCTGTCAAGATGCCAGTGAAAATCTCTCACTGTGCAGTGCACAGATTTCCTCTGAAGAATCTATTGAAGTTCAACTGAGTCTTCTCCACCTTGGTAATTTTGTGAACTGAAAGCAAAATATATGTCTCTTGAAATGCTTGGGGATGTCTTTGTAGGAAAAGACACTGCGTACCGGGTAGGGGACAAACTGTAAGCTCTCTAGGAGTCCAGGACATGAGGACCATTGTAGATATTTTCCCCCTTTACCCTATATTCACTTTATAAATAAGTGTATTCAAAGCTTGTGCTAAGCAGACACTTGTCCAACAATTTCACTTGTACTTTCCCTACTGACTTCTCCACAAGGAAATCTCAAAATACTGTACTCTAGAACCCGTAAAATACTTCACGAATTGAAGATCTTACCAAACCTTCAAAAAAAGCAACATTTGTTTATCTGTAAAATGAATTGGTCTCCTCTACGGTCCCTCCTGGCTGAGATTCTGATGTTTCAGTCCCCTAATCTAGGGTTTCTTATCCTGGGGTCAATGGCATTGAGGGGAGCATGGCTGTGACTTTTTCTGGAAAATAATCACATTTTTATTTTCACCAATGTCTAATGAAATGTCAGCAGTTCTTCTCATTATTAATGCCACTACTTCAAAATCGTCAGTTACTAGACATAGATGGTGATAAAATACTAGTACAGAAGTGCATTGTTATTATGTCACAAGGGCCATGAGGGCTCCGTAAGCCTCACCAGGCTAGAAAGGTTTATGGCACAAAAAGATTAAGGACTCCTGTTCTGTTCTAGTAACTCAGGTGGCAAGAACTTCTCTACCATAAGCAGCTCCACCTCCTAAGGGCTACTTTCTGGGAGAGAAGTGGGCCCCCTGCTTCCCTTCTAGGAAAACCCTTTGTATCAGTCTATGGAAAGTGTCTCTGGCATCCAGAGAAGGAAAGAAAACAGGCCTCACTTCATCATAGAAAGAGATTCATGGGCTTGGAAATGTGCTTGTTTTACTTGTCAGTGATCTTCAAAGAGGAGCAGCTGCTGGGACTCCAAGCTCACTGAGCTTCATTTAGAACTCGACATGTATATATTACATGCTGTCGCGTGGCAGGCTGATCAAGGGCGGCCTTGCTCTAAGGCAGCTTCCAGAAAGCAAATTCTGTGTTCTCTTCCTATAATATTTCTCTTCTCTACCGCACAGAGACATAACCCCCACAAACACCTGTACCCCTCTTGGAAATCATAGAGCGACCTGGTAAAACAAACAGGCAGATTGGGGGAATATCTATTTTTGAGAAAGGTGAGATATCTGTGATCCAAATGATGTGAGGAATAATAGGTGACCTGAAGTTATGTAATCTGAAGAGCAGAAAACTCAGCTGAAGATACCTTCAAATACTGGAAGAGTCACGGGGATCCTTTGTAAACAGTCAGACTGGGGCTGGTTCTGCCACGTATTAGCTTGGTAACCTAGTACAGGTTCCTAATCTCTTAGAGCTTAAGTTTCTTTATCACTAAAATGGAGATAATAATAGCACTTGGCTCACAGAGTTGTTATAAGGATTAAGTGAGATGATACAGTAAATTTCATCCCTGAATACAATAGATGCTCAACAAATATTAGCTTTAAACTGTAGTTTTATAATTGCTATTGATACATTTTCTAGAGGAGATGAAACCCAAGGTAGAAACACCTCCTTCTCCCGATGCTCTATTTCTTTTTCCTCTTCCTGTGCTCTTCCCCCTTCATTTAGAGCTTGACACGCAAATATTACATTGCAGGCACTGTGCTTCATAATGGGGAGATGGTCACGAACAGTAAAGCACTCTGAGCTTGACCTTGTGGAGCTTGGAGTTTGGAAAAATACTACAGACCCCAAATGCAGCACTGACTATGGTAACAAGTTGAACCAAATTTATAGGTAGACTATCTATATTATTTGCAAGGCACAAGTGCTTCTGTTTTCCAAATAGATGAAATAAAAGATTGACAATTACTGATAATAAATAGATACCAGAAAACTAACTATGAGCAAGCTGGAAAAAGGAAGACTAAGTTTGTAAAAAGGATGCATGCTAGCCTGAACCAGGAAGCAACTATCATTGAAGGAAGACTGCGTAGCGACAGACAGGACATCCGGGGGTCCTGTTGCACCAGGCAGTCAACAGAATTTAACTCAGATGATTCAAATGAAATGAGGTCCATGAAGGGTCTATAGACAGGTATCAGCCAGTGTATTAGCAGGATGAGGGAGTCAACTGGGATGCCCGGACAGTGACAAGTTGATGTCATTTTTCTGCCAAGGAGCTGGGGCAGAATGGGGATCTCGGGGTCCAGCAAGAGCTGCAGAGGTGGAGCAGAGGTGCCCTGTAGGAGCAATGGCCTGTGTGGTGCCAGGGCTGGCAGAGAGGAAGGAAGAAATCTTCTGGCCTTGTCTTCTCATCTTCTGATTGTCTGAATAGGACTTCCGCTGTCTACACCCAACCAGAAGCAACAGCAAGGGGTCTTTGGGAGCGCACGGAGCCAGATGGAGAAGCCAATGGGGAAAGAAGAGCACACCTACCAAGGTCAAGCACACCCCAGACTAACAGGAGAAGACAGGGCTAGCAAGCGAGACAACCCTTGTATCTGGGTTAATTCGAATGGATTTTATTCCTTGTAACAAATAGTAAATGTAGAAGAGCCATGAGCTGGAAGTATATATGTCCCTACTCAAATAAGCACTGTCTTCATCTTCCATGCCCCTCTCTCCAGGTCTCAGATCTGTTTTATGTATTAAACAGGATTCTGTTACATGTATTAAAGGGTGTGTGTGGTTCTTAGAGATGAGTATCTGAATCAAATTGGAGGGTAAGATGAGTGTGTGCATGTGTGTGTATGTATATGTGCGTGTATGTATCCATATATGTTTATATGGAAATGTATGTATGCTCTGGGTTTACTGGTAAGTTAGCCTGACTCTTTCTTTTGCCATTTTATATACTTAAAATAGTACTGAGTTTTAAAAATGATAATAATGCTAACATCATTCCCCAAAGTAAAATCTTGTGATGCAGAAAGGTCTGTCCCTCTAAAAGTTTTATGGAAGAACCGCCCATGCCTCAGTTACTGGAGGGCTGCTGGATACTTTGCTGTCAAAAGCAGTATGGTTAGTGGCCTGCTAATCAGTGTGTGGGTCTCTAAATGCTAGCTCCTGTGCCTTGCTGATATTTGAGAGGCATTAGGGTGGGGCAGCCCTCCTACATTCTCTCTTGGCCAGCCTGCCAGATGCCTAGGAGATAATTAGGTACTTTTACATAATGCACTTCCAAGGTAAAAAGACAAATCTCCAACTTTAACAGCATTTTCAAACCACCCTGTTACTCCAGCTCTATTAGCAGCCTGTCCACAGTGGAATGTGCTAATAGGTTCCAACAAACTTGAGTCAGATAGGAGGGACATGAAAAACAACTTTTCCTTTGTTTGGAGATTGTCAGAATTTTCAAAAATGCTTGTTTGGACTGTTTTCCTGAGAGCTATTTGAGCACTAGAGTGTCTTATTTGGTTAAAGAAGAACCATAAGATAGCATCAAGAACAAATAACATAAAGGGCACACACATCCAACAGTGCTCAGGGGCTGAGGAGTTACAGATGGAAGCGGGGTTCAGCTGAGGGCCAGAGTTACTTGATATAGGGGGAAATGTTTGTTGTTCTTAAGCTCTTCAAGACCAAAGAAGCATTTGACCCAGAACCTGTAAGTGAGTAAACCATTCCTTAAGCTATTTTCTTTGGAAGGAAATGGTTGGAGCATGGGAAAGAGTAGGTTTGTGAGGGCTCCATGGCCAGAAGACTGTTCATTAACCATTTTGAAGTCCTGCACTTGAGAATTATGCTTAAAGTTATATAATGGCATCCTCATAAACAATGCCCTACACTATGGTTTTCTGTATCTTATCCTAAGTGATTGGAAAACAGATTGGATTAGAACCTATCCTAGTCCCTTAGCAGTAGGGGTCAGGGTTTCCCTAAGGTGTAAAGAAGTCCCTGTAGCTGCCAAGTAGAAGCATGCTTTTGTTGACATTTGTTAGGTAAGAGTGGCAAATGTGTTTATGACCCCAGTAATGCTCATGAGGCTTTAAAAAACAGGATTTAAATCCACAGTGACCTTGCTGGACTGGAAAAGTGACCTGGAACCAAAGCTGAGAGAGAAGAGGTCCTGATGCTTTCACCAGTGAGGAAATGTATTATGCAGAAATCCAAGGCCAGGCAGAGAGCAGAGAGGATGAGTCAGCGTCACACTGGGTTGTGCTTTGTGCTTAGATTATACTTCCCGTCAGCCACCAGGACACACAGTTGAGTTCCTTTCAGAAAAATGGATTTTTCTGGAAATCCAAAATCTTAGCCATGTTCTTTTCATAGTCAAGGACAAAAGCACTCATGATAGATGGGGGTTGGAGTGAGACCAGAGGCCAAGGTGCAAACAAACAAATAAACAAGCAAACAAGCAGACAAATAAGTGATAACTGTTTCCTTGGGTCCAAATGTGAGGAGTAATGGGGTAAATACAGATTTTGGATCATCTAGAGTCAGGATCAAATTTTAGTCTCTGTGATCTTAAATTTTTTAAAACATCAGTAACAAGGGGTGATAAAACTAGATAGTGACTGTCAAAACTTCAAAAATTTATTACAGTAAAAGACACATTGCCATTAATCTCCCTCAAAATTACTCTCCCTTTCTCTAAACTTAGCCTAATATTCATGCCACTTTCTGAAGTACTTCTGGACATCTGTGTCTTTACAAGGTGTGATTTAAAAAAATATTAGTGACATATACCATGTGCTAGCCAATCAAAAATCAAGCTCATAAAAATATTACAGTGTGTCTTTATCCACCTTACTGACCAGATCTGGCATGATGCAACTTCTGGGTCTTCCCCAAAGTCCGAATGACACAAAAGTGGAACTTGTATCTCAGTGTAAAAGTAGAGATCCTTGAACTTATTTTGCAGGGTTCTTGTGAAGATGAATAAAAATGTGTATGAAAGAGTCTGTCACAAAGAAAATGTTAAAATGTTCTTTTCTTTTTTATGGTTGAATTCTAATCTTTCATTCCTAAAGTTGCTGGGAACCCAGCATGCATAAATGGACAGCCTCTAAGGCTAGTGTGGCTACTCTTCCCTTGGTGAGGCGGTCTCTGGTTGAGGTAGGATGTTCAGTTCTTGAGAAAGGAAAAGCAAACTCCCTGAGAAAATGAAGACCCCCAAAACACACCAGGGGAAAGACGAGCCAAATGGCTTGTTCATCCTCTTCAGGTTTAGGGAAAGGCATTTATCCAGACAATGCTAACTTTTTCTAGTCTTTTCTGGGAACTAAATTATAGGCGGAGCCATACAATAGCCATTAGGAGGATTTTGAAGATTAAATATGAACAGAATAAATTAGATAAATAATTGCTCTGGCAAGATGTCTCCATAAGCAACTCAGCCTGGGTTGGTTTAATCAGAAGATGAGAAAAGAGCTATATTATCTTTTAATGTTCTTTCTAGCTTTAGATTCTAAGATTTTGTGAAAGTTTAAGGGAAACGTGACATGTTAAATCAACTAGTTATGTTTAAGAAGGCTTAAAAGGAAGGGGTCATCATATTGTACACGAAATGCTGAACAAAGTAGAAAGGGTTTTGGTGTCCCAAGACCTTCAGTTACAGCAATGACTGGCTATGCGAGGTCTGGAGGTTACCCAGCCTCTCAGACCCCTGCAGTCTCTATTTTCACTTTGGGGACAACATCATCTGCTTTAAGGGTTTGCTTTAAAAGTGAGATAATATCAGAGAGCAACTATTAGCTCTTTCCTTTGACATTGTACCTATGCTAACTCCAACAATGTGCACGTAAAACAGCCAAGGTTTTGTGGCTTTTTGGCAAGCATTTTGTGCAGTTTGTTTTCCCACTTAATAGATGGAAAAGCCTGAAATATGGAAATTTACTGATGCCCAAAGTCTTACAGTAAGTCCATGACCCAATAATTTCTTACATTGCTGAGAAAACAGTGAGAACATTTTTATGTGCTATGATAAAAATGCAGTTGAGCTCCAAGGAAACATTCTTTCTTCTCACTCCTGTAATTTGTTGCTTCTCTTATGTGATAGGAAAGGAACAATTTGTACCCTAAGAAAATATAGACATGGGGATCCAGAATGGGACCAACAATACTTCTTTGTCTCTTCCGACTTTAACCAGTTTCACTATATATTCATTTCGGAGAAGAGGGATGAACTTTGTGGGTCTTTGGAATTTTTTTGGGTAAGCAGAAAAGACTAGAATTTTTTCTTTTAAAGCTTAAATAGCTTCCTTGCTTATTTCTTTACATTGACATGGGTCAGAATAAACAGAAGTTATTTTGAGTGTTCTCCAAGAGAGATTTCTGATCCATGGATATCTTGGAGAAAAATCAGTCTAAGCAAAAGCCACAAAAGCAAAACAAGCAGAGTCCTTGGTTTTCCTTCTGCCCCAGGTGTTAGGCAGATTCGCCTTTCTTGGCTTCTGGTGATTCACTCATTTGTTTAACGAGGGGATAGGACCAGGGACCTCTCAGATCCCTGCTAATTTATGTACTACTGTCACACACACACAAAAAGGCTGGTGATTTTTACTGATAAACCCATAAAATAAGCATTTTTAGTCATAGCAGAGAAATAAACCAGGCACGACTTAGAACCACTTGTAAATATAAAGAGTTTGCCTCTCTGACCTGCCCATTCTTTTTAAATTACACTTTTCTAAAAAAATCGGTACCAGCACAACCACATGCTTGCAAGGCAGGCACTTATGCCACTGAGCTAAATCCCCAGCCCCTGACCTGCCCATTCTTCTTTTCTTTGTGGTGCTGAGGACTGAGCTCAGGGGCTCGCTTGTGCTGGGTACGTGCTTCTACCACTGAGCTATGTGCCCCTGGCTCTATCACGCCATTCCAATTTTATCTTGTGACAAGGCTAAGTTGCTTAGGATGACCTCAAACATGTGATCCTCCTGCCTCTCTGCCTCCTGAGTAGCTGGGTTTATAGGCCTGTACCATTGTGCCTGGCACCATTTTTCGTTAGCATACTCCATACCACCAGATGACAGGGATAAGATCTGAAAATGTTCTTTCGCTCCAGGACACTCTTTTGCCAAACTCCAGACTGAGTTAAGTAGACCTGTGTGCTGTAAAACAGGTCTGGAGTGGCATTCCAACCACCACTCGGTGAGTCTGCTCTGCGGCCCTCGGACCCAGCCAGACTCTCCTCCTAGGGTCAAATGCACTGACTTAAAAACTGTCTTTCCTCCAGTTTCATACCCCTCCACTCCCGGGCTTCCGGCACCGCCTTGTCTATTTATGTACATGCCAGATTCTCTGTAGAGTACGAAGAAATTCCGTGAAATTGAGCTGTTCTTGTATGGGCTTTGGAGTGCAATAGATTTGGCTTTGGGTCCCAGTCCTTTTACTTCAGTTCGTGCTTAACGGTAATTCATTTGACCTTTCTGAATTTTGAGTTTTTTCATCTTTAAGAAATAAATGTAAATATTTTTTTTCTCATTCAGATCGATTCAATTAGATTTTATAGGTAAAGTACTGGATACAGTGTTAGACCTACTACAAGAGGCTACCACATGGAATGGATTATTGTTATTCAGATAAAATAAGATTTCAACAAATGCTTGTGAAACAAGTAAATTTAAAAAGTGAGAAGCTTTTCTTCAGTTAAATCCAGATTCAAATGATTAAGAGGGACCATGGAAGATTATGAAACAGAGCAGGCACCTAACAATCTGTGTTCAGTGGTGGCAGGGTGGAAGACATAGTGTGACAGGTGTACCAGGCTTAGGAGGAACTCACCCCAGACCAGCCATGGGGCAAGAACTGGCCTTCAGCCCAGTATTTCCCATTGACGAAGAAGAGGCCTGCAATCATGATGAACACCCACACCGCCAGGTCCAGCACGTTGAGGACGTTGTTGAAACCCACAGAGTTCTTCACCCCCAGAGCAACGATGACGGTCACAATGATTGCAATCAGCAGAGCCAGAAGGTCTGGGTATGACTCTTCACCTTTCCCTAGAGGAAGAAGGCACGATTTAGTACTCTTCAGTGGGAAGACAGGGCAGGCAAACTCCTGATTCCATCTCAATGTATCTGCTCTCAGTTTCAGATGGACCCTCAGAGCAGTGGTCAATCTGTCAGACAGGTCACAAAACTCTCTCTGTGTGTGTGTGCACATGCATGCCTGTGTGTCCATTTGCAAACAGGTGGGTTTGGTCAATAAGTAAAAGGATTTGGTATTTTGGACCAAACATTGGAATATATAATGTGACAGTTACAACAGCACCTATGGGAACTGTACACAGCATTTGAAGACTGGACTATCCTGGGCTCTTCAGGATGTATGCATAGATAGGTCCAACACGTCCTGGTTTTATTTTCAATATTGTTACTTTCATGGTTTGTAAAACTTCCATTAAATTCCAAAAAGTTTCATTTTTACCCGATTGTAAAATGTGTGTCTTTAAAAGCCATTGTAAGAAGGATTTTCTCTTCATTTTTGTGCACGTGGGTGCCCTTAATAAATGACTGGTGAGCAGGTAGGTCTGCTTGCTTGGCCCTGCCCATTGGCCAGTGGAATCCTGCCCTCTATAGGGCGGAAAAGGCATTGCTACAGCAGTCAGGGGAATCTGAATTTCTGTGCACTTTTACCCACAGCCAGCAGGGTGGCTTTCGATATGTTTCCTCGTGGTTTTGGATTTCATCTGTAAAGTTAAGGAGATGGACAACCCAATTGGGGACCATTTTATGCAGTAGGTATACTGAATAGGGGTGGTTTCCATACTTTTCATACTGTCCCGGTATTTGGGTGATTAATATTTTTGTTGGTTTTTCTGAGATAGAGATATTGAAGTTAAAGGACTTTCCACAGCCACAAAATCATTCCTTGGAATTTCTGAGGAAAATTTCAAAGCTCCCTCAACTTGGTTAGTTTCTCATGAGTATGAAAAGATAGCAGTAGATATGAGAATGGAAAGTGGACAGAAAGGGACAGATGAACCTGAGGAGTTTTGGTGGTTTTTAATGGGCTTCTGGCTGTTTAGTGTTCAGTCAGTTATATTACCCACCCTCGACCTTTGCTAACTGGAAACCCATTTTGTTCCTCAGTATTTTTAATTTAAAAACTAACATATGCTTATTTGTAATAATTTGAAAAAATTCAAATGAAACTACTGTAGAAGCTTCTTCTAGTTCTTTTTCCTGCATTAGTTTTCTTTTTATATACTGATTGACATGGTATTTGTGCAGAATAGTTTGCATTCTTTGATACATATTAGGTTAAAACATATTCTATGTTATTATATGACCTTCCTTAATCATCCTTTAAGTTGCTAAATACATAATATATATCCATAATTTAGTTAATTATTTGCCACATTGAAGGATATGTAGGTTATTTCTAATTTATTTTATTACAAATTGAGCATCTGTAATCAGAAAATCTGAAATGCTCCAGAATCTGAAATTTTTTGAGTGGAGATGTGATGGCACCAGTGGGAAAAAACCCCCTGTACTTTGAAACTCTATTTCATGTACAAATGTGTTAAAATATTGAATAAAATGATCTCTAGGCTATGTGTATAAGGAGTCTATAAAACATACATGAATTATTGTTTACATTTGGGTTCCATCTCCAGATCTCATAATATATAAGCAAATATTCCCAAGCTTGAAAAAAAATACAAAATTCTGGTCCCAAGCAGTTCAGATAAACTCCTTAAAATAAGGCTGTGATGAGCATGTGGTGAATGGCTTTTTGTACAATAGTTTGTATGATGCTTCCATGAAAATTATAATAATTTCCTCAGGATGAAAAATTACATTGCAAAGACCAGAAAAGCATCACTCAAGGTTCTTGGCATTTTGGAGTTTTACAGGTGAGCCCATTTCTTTGAGTCAGTAAGTTTGCAAGAAGGGGAGAGGATGTTGCGGTCTCACCCAGACCGTTGAGGGTCCCCACGCTGTCCACCATCCAGCGGCTGATGGTGTGGTTTGCCAGTGAGTCAAACATGCTGCTCAGAGCGCTGGCACCTGCCGCGGTGCCAATCAGGTACTCCAGGATCAGGTTCCAGCCAATGAAAAATGCCACAAATTCCCCAACAGTGACATAGCTGTAGGTGTAGGCAGATCCTGTGGTCTTGGGGACTCGGACTCCAAACTCTGCATAGCACACTCCTGCAGGGAACAAACACACAAATGGTGGATTTTAAGAGATGAGCCAGCTTCTTGGTAGGTAACAGTCTTGGGTGGAAAATATTGAGTATTTCTGAGCTCTTTGAATAGATACACAAAGATATTTATTTATTTATTTATTTATTTATTGGTGTCAAGAATTGAACTCAGGACCTCATGCTTGCCAGGCATGTATCCCTGGAGCTAAACACACAGAGCTTTATGTACAGTTGTGTGTCATTTAACGACAGAATTGTGCTCTGAGAAACATGTTGAGCAATTTTGTGTCTGTGTGAGCATTTTAGAGTGTACTGCACATTCCTAGAAGGAATAGCTGTGGCACATCTGAGCTGTGTTTGACACAGCCTCTTGCTCCCAGGCTCGTGGTGAACAAAACAAACACAAGCAAAAATGACTTTAGCAAGAGATGCAGCCAGAGATAAACCTGAGGTGGATGTGGCTGGTGCCAACCCGACTATTTCACAGCAGTCTTTCTTTTAATAAGCAGAAGAAGTGCATTCTAAAATACCTATAGGTGCTATAGCATGATAAATACGTAAGCCAATGACATAATTTGCTATCCCTATAGACGATTATGTACTGTGTATAATCCTTTGGGCTGTGTGTTTATATTAATGGGAGTGCAGCAGGTGTATTTATATCAGCATTGCCACAAACATCCAAGGAACATGTTATACTCCAGACACAGCCACGTTAGGACAGCTGAGATGGCACTGGTCTGTTGGGATATTTAGCTCCATTATAATATTATGGAACCACAGTCACATATGTGTTGTCCCATTGAACAAAACATCATTATGTGGCATGTCACTGTATATGAATCAATTCTAACCTAGTTCCAATCACTTCCAACCATATTTCCCCTAAACCGTTTAACCTTAATGCCTGGGAAGGCAATCAGAGCTACTTTTCCTGAACTATAAGAACCTGACCTTTATTCAGAAAAATTCTCATTTCTCTTGTGGAATCTGTTGGGTTCCTTAGGTGGCAGATATTCTGGGTACACACGGGCCTGACTCTGTGTGACCTCTGCTGTGGACCAGGGTCATACTGTGAAGTAACATTTTTCTATTTCTGTTTTTAAAGGTTATAGAAGATGCTCTTCATTTGACAGTGATGGTTGAAGCAACCTATAAAGATTCTTTCTTGTTTCAAGTAGGTAGATAAAGATGCAGATATAAATGAAAAGTTAGTAATAAGGAAAAGTTAGCATATGCAAATGATAATTTAATGAGCACTTTTGGAGTGTGAGGCAGAGCACTGAATGCTGACACAGGAAAGACAAGTGACGCACGTCTCCACCTTCAAGGAGAGATTTGCCAGGGAATCTGTGCACATTGAGGCCTGATAAGCTTGATAACGGGAATAATGAGAACAGAGATGTGAGATGTATCTTCAGCTGGTTTTGAGGTATATGGAAGAATAAAGAAGGTAGACCATGAAGCAGAGCCACGGAGGGAAGACAGGGTAAAATATTGGGGTGAGGAGATATGTGCATGGGGGTCTTAGGAGGACACGAGGCTGGGCAGTTCAGCAAAAAGTGTTTTTGCAGACAGGGCTTCTGCTAGAATCATCCACTGAATTCTAATTTCGGGGGAAACTGGTATTTTAACACGCTCTCCAGGTAATGCTTGTGCTTGCCTATATTTAAAAAAAACCCACGAGAATATTGCTTCACTGTCTGATATGATTAGAGATCAAATTAGAAAGAGATTGAGATTACACCAAACTTCTGGGGGTTGGCAGTTTCTTTTATGGCTGGGAACTCTGCGTGTGGGGCCAGTAGTTGGGGCAGCCTGCTGGAGACAGATGTAAGACAGCTCGCAGGAAACACACCCAGAGTGGGATGCAGGAGCAGGTAGGGGGGAACGCACAGTAAGCTTTACCTTTGGCCCCAATTTTGTTAAGGGCCAACCCTGAGGTTCTCTCATCACAAACCAGGGAACAATAGTTCACTCTTTTGTGAATAAAGAGAACAGGTTTCTTTTCCTTTAGAAGGGAGTGATATCAATGCGAAGAAGCAAAAACAGAGACATCAAAAGCAGTGGCACAGTAAATGTGATGCTACCTACCTCTTCTTTCCCTGCAGTTGCTCCAGTTGTGAAGATGTCTCCTTAAGAAGCCCTGCACCTGTTAGGCTGGGCTCCTGTCTCAGAGCCACCGCTTTATATTGTTTCCTTATTGGTGAAATAAAAGTGCTCCCTGAAGGATCTCCTAACTCCCAGGATTCTGTCATATTGAATCTTGCTTTTGCTGTAAAGTATCTTGAGTATAACTCAGCTCTTTTTTTATTTAAAGAAAAAAATTTGAAACAGAAAGAGGGTAGAAATAATACAAAATCTCAAAAACAAAACAAAAAACCCACCAAAAATAGTAACCAGTAAGAAATCACTAGTTGATAATTACATATTTTCCTCTTAGAAGTAGTTGTTCAAGTTACAAAAGTAAAGCCTACAAAGTGGACATCCAGACAGTGAGACTGCAATCAGTTTTGTTCATCCATCCAACAAAAACTTTAGCAACATGGTTATCCATCCCACACACTCAAACATACATGCAGTTATATCCTTTAGAATACTTTCTTTTCCTCACTTTTTTTTCTTTACAATAACTATAAACCATTCTTGGCTGGGGATTTAGCTCAGTGGCTTAAGTGCCTGCCTGGCAAGTGCAAGGTCATGAGTTCAATACGCAGTACCAAAAACAAAAAACAAAACTATAATCCATTCTTCTAAACTACTTAGAAGTTCTACACATGTATAAGTCTCTACACATATACCTAGCCTTTCTGAATTAGAGGGAGAAACAAATCAAAACAAGTCAGCAATACAAATTCCTAGAGAAACACGAAAAGAAGAGGACATATAAAGCCACAATACTAAGTGATCTATGGTAGTTACTATGATATCACTTGTTGTTTTCAATAAAATTGTCTGTATTGTCAAACATAGTATAATTAAATTTAGCATTGCACCACACTATTAATAAAATCTAAACATTGGAGACATTATAGGACTTCAAAGGCGGTTAATAATCAAACCAGAATGGGTATCCTATTGAATCTTGTCATCTTCAGAGTAATTGCCTCTACTCTCAGACTTGATACTCTCAAGCATACCAGATTCAAATAAAATCAGTCAAGATAAAACAGCGATATAACCAATCTTCTTTGTCTTATTTCTGCTATGCTATTTTTCTGTCATTGTTGTTCGTTTACTTTTCTCCTTCATTCCACTGTCTGCCCCTTTCTTTGAGGCCTTTCTGCCATTGTTCCTGGAACCCTGGTGATTTTCTTCTTTCTCTCTAGAATGTCCTTCAGTATTCTTTGCAGGGTTGGATTGGTGGTCACAAACTCCCCCAGTTCCTCTTTGTCATGGAAATATCTTGTCTCTCCATTAATTTTGAGAGACAGTTTTGCAGGCTACATGATTCTGGGTTGGAGGTTATTTTCTTTCAGGGCTTGGAATATTTCACTCCAAGCTCTTTTTGATTTGATGGTTTGCATTGAGAAGTCTGTTGTGATTTTGATGAGTTTTCCTTTATAGGTAATCTGTTTCTTTTCTCTGACTGCTTTTATTATGCTGTTCTTGTGATGGATTTCTGGGATCCTGATTATTATATGTCTGGGTATAGATCTGTTTTGGTTGTAGCTGGCTGGAGTTCTGTATGCCTCATTTATCTGAACTTCACTTCTGTTACCTATGTTTGGGAAGTTTTCCTTAATTATTTCTGTGAATAGCCTTTTTATTTCATTTGTATTTGTCCCTACTTCTTCTTTCACATTTTTTATTCTTAGGTTATAAATCCTCTTGTCGTCTTCTAGCCTTTGTATCGTTACTTCCTGGTTCCTTGTTATTTTTAAGAGTTCCTTCCTTTTGCGATCATACATTGCAAATCTATCTTTAAGTTTTGAAAGTTTGTCTTTAGTTTCTGTTAAAAGGTTTTGCCAGCTTTCAATGGAGTTTTTAATTTGCTGATATTCTCTTTAGATCTGTTTCATGTATTCTAGGTTTTGTTTATATTCTTCATCAAAGGCTTCTCTCCTTTCTCTGGGTTCCTCTATTCTTTCATTTGTGTCTACTTGAGGAGTACTCAGGATTTCTTTTATTAATCTTCTTATATCTTGCTTCACCTGAGTTAGAATTTCAGGTTTAAATTCGTCAATGAGGTCACGGAAGTATTTCTTTATTTCCAATGAGGCTGTCTCTGACATTACAGGTTTGCTGCTCTCAACCTTCTCTGCATTTACCTCTGCTGGACTCACTTTCCGTGGTTCTGCAGCTGGAGACCATTTGCTGTTTCTCTGTCTTGTCATGTTTCTGGCCCCCTTCAGACGGGTGGGTGGTGGAGGTCTCTGCGCCTTTCCTATTGCTTACAGTTTTTCTGCAGTGTACTTGCTAGGGAAGTGCCGCCCCCAGTCCACTGCGGATCTGCGAGGTGCATGCTGTGAGCCGGCCCCTCCCCCTACATCAGTCAATCAGTGGGTGCTTCAGCAAGTTCGTGTGTTCCCTGGGGATGCCACTGGCTCAGGACAGCCTTGTCCCTATTGGGTTTCAACCAGGGGCGTGGCCCTGCCCGAGCAGATCCCACCAATCTGCTTTGGACTAGGAGTTGTCAGCACAGGCTGCCTGGGGTTTTGATTCAAGCCGGCCCTGCCCAACTCCAAAATATCATCTAGCTGCTCCTCCAGCTCCGGGGATTCCAGATCCCGTCACTCACCAAAGTTCACGCAGCTCTACTGGCTGTCTCACTCCCGGTCTCAGCGACTCCCCCAGCCGAGGGTCTGGAGCCCCCCAAGCCCCGCTCTCAGCAGGGCCGGATCTCAGCTCCATCGTGAGTCACCTGACTCTAAGACCTGCCGGTACAGCGATCGGGGCTCGCCCAGCTCCAGCCCTCTGTGCACGCTTCTTCTTCTTTCTTTTTCCTCAGTTTCTTCCTGGGTCGTGGGAATTCCTCTCCTTCTGTCTGGCTCTCCCTGTTGTCCGATTCCAGCATCTGCGTTGGTTTTCTCAGAGAGGCCTCTGTCCTGCCGCCCCTCAGTCGGCCATCTTGCAATTCTATACCTCAGCTCTTCTTTCATATCACTCACCACATTGTCCAGTGCTATGAAGATGCTCTTGGAGATAACAAAAGCCTTTGTCCACATTAAATGGCCCAGGCTGCTATTTTAATTTTTATTTCAGCCCTCCTTCTCCAATTCTGTAAAATATTTTTCTGTCTCTTGCCTTGCTATCAGGCAGGCAGTTGTTACTTGTGGTTTTCATGGTCCTTACCCTGAGTGGTCAGACCATCTCTTTTCTAAATTGCTGCTTCCAACACTGGATGTTTATACCATTAGAGTGAGTCTAAAATTAAGAGGAAATGGTCTCTGCAGGAAAACCTGGAGAAGTTGCCCATGAGGAGAGCACAGAGCAGGTGAACATTAAAGTTTGAGGGCCTGGAGATATTTTTCTGCAGGGCTTTCATGTTTGCTTTGGAGTTCTTGGAAGTTTACTCTGTATGTACGGTTAGCTGCTGAGAGAAGGGATTAGGAAATAACTAAATTCTATTGGCTGTAGGATCCACAAGTTCTTCCAAAAATTCCTGAATCTCGTGAGCTTATTTTATATACAAATTATACCTGGATAATATGCAAGGATTATAAATAGAATTTTCCCAAGCAGTGCATTTGAAACAGACATCAATTTGACTGCAAATTTAATTTGAAGAGCTTGTGAGTGTTGTGGAGTTTGTACAATCAAACATTCTTTCCAGAATATCTGATCTGCCCAATTAAATGCAGAACTATCCAATTCACTACCAGAACCTGCTTGCCAGGTGTAATTAGTGACGACTCAAGTCTTTATTAGGCCTGTGAAGGGACCAGCCCCTGTTGTCTTGAGTCAGAGGAAGAGGCCCTGGCTAATCATGGCCTAAGGAGTCTTTGGAATTTCAGTCATTCATTTCCTAAGGTCCTGCTGGTATCCTGGTGCCTGCAGTTTGTGGAAAACAGTGGGAAAATCAACCAGCCAGTAACCATTTAAGAGAGATTTCTGTTCTGCTAAACCATTCTTTTGGACACACTGCAAGAGATCTTCTAGTATTTTTAAAAAATCTTTCTGATTTGTTCAAATCCAGGCTTTTCATGAGCAGTAGAGATGATCTAACTTGGCAATCACACTTAGTGGTGAAAAGTGAGTGTTTACAAGCCAGAACATTCTGGAAAAAAACTGAAATATTTTGTCAATTATTCAAGTATTTCAAATTATCTAATATTTCAATCAGCTAAGTATTTCAAAATATCTGGTATCCGAGAGAGGTACATTTTCAGTAAGGAAAGCCATGGGAAGGGCAACCTTGGTTTTTATCTTAGTAACTGAGTGCCCATGATTAGGTATTTACCCTCACAGGGGTGAAATGAAGTGGTCAACTAGATAAGCTTTTAGTTTCTCCTAGTGTATCTTTGGTTTTACAACGAGAGGCAGCTCTTAATTATCTCAGTCAACGAGGGAAGTGCTCCAAAAAACATTGCAAACTGGTGGTGCTCAACAAAGGCAGTACTTCCACCTAAGCAAAGGCTGGAAATCTGCGGGAACATCTGGGACTCTTGTGATGATTGCAGCTACCTCTGGCATATAGGCAGGGACCTGGTCTGTTAGACATTCTGCCATGCGTGGAACCATGCCTTGAAATGAAACACTACCTTGCATTCCACCTGATTCTGAAGGTTCCAATGGATCACTGTGTAAGCACAAATCTGTTTATAACTTCTGAAGTGAATGCATCTCCATTTTACATATAAATACATTTGCTTTGCATGGTTTTAAAAGTACAATTTCTAGGATTATAGTAACTGGGTAAATTGAGGGGAGATGTAATTTGATTTGTTTAGAGCTTACCAAGAGTTGGTTATCATCTTGGAAAACCACATCAGCAACATTATTCATGGTCTTTAAGCATCACACACATGTGGGCATGCACTTAGGACAGTTGCATTCTGAGTGGTTCCATAAATGACTGAAACCTCCGACAACTTCATTATATCTCCTAAGATACACCCCAGCATTCACACAGAGAAATCAATATTATTTTCATTAAACATTCCTTTAGTTTTTCTCTTATACTCAGGGCATATCAATTTTTGTTTTGGAAAAAGTTAAACGTGTAGGAAGGTAACATTATCTCTAGTTTTCATCCCAGAATAGTAAAGGAAGCATTACAAATAGTAAAGGAAGCATTTCTGTTACCAGAAATTGTTTTGCGTATACTAGGGTAGAGAATTACTCTTCTAAATGAGAGATCAATGCATACATAATCTTTACTTAACTTGATGATGCACCAAAAGGTTCTTGCCCTGAGTTACCACCTTAATAGTTGCCTTATGCTATTACCAAAGCAATTTTATATTTCTTAGTTACCCATTAAGTGACTGGGAAGGAAGAGACACATTGAGTCCCAGAGTATCACCAGGTACTGAGAGTTCAGTATAGACTACAATGGCGGAGCGCGAGGGGCCGACAGTGACTGCCAACCACAAGATGGTAATATTTCTATTCAAGTTGTTCTGAGATGGGACATCCATATACTTAAGAGACAGGATGGATTCATCTCAGCAGGCTCCTGGGAATAGAAGTGATTCCTCACAGCCTGCATCTCTGTACCTTTCTCAATCACCCCTCCTTTTAGTATATTGTAAACATTATCCCATTTTACATTTTAAAAAAATCTGTACTGGTTTGCTTTATTTCTATACCCAGAATTATTTATGATTAACTTGAGCCTAAAATAAGTCAAACATAGAGAGGACCTAAACACTGAAAAGAGAGGAAGGACAGAGTGCCAGGAGACTTCCGTGTGAGTAGACTCTATGACCCGCTTCTCCTGTATCTCTGACGATGTGTGCTTTGGGCTTCAGAAAAAATATGGTATTTTCAATGTGAATTTCTTTCCAAGTCAGCATTTGGTTCTAGTGTATATAGGAAGAGAGAGGCAGCCCGAGGGTTGCCAGAGGACCTGCATATGATACTGAACTTCCAGACTGCGCCTCAGTACAGTGCTGCCCATTGGTGGAGATAATCACCCTGTGCTTCTCCCCTCTAACCTCATCACATCACTCACAGCCAGGCCTGACTTTCTACGACCCTCTTAGAACCAAGGGCAAAGCTTCTCCATCCTCAGAGGGGTTGAAAGAGAAAGACCCAGCTGGGAGTAGGCAAAGAAGAGAAGGCTTCTCTATGTAAGAATTTTATTTCCCTCCACATTCCACAAAAGAAAGCTGTTAGACAAGTAAGTACTTCTAAGTAGGTGCACGTTCTTCTGGAAGGGTTAAAGCTTGTGGTTATTCACACTTGAATGCCAGTTACTCTACACTACTCCATTAGCATAGAGTTAGCTTATTTTGACTAGCTCCCTAACTGATTTACTCACTTAGATTTTCCTAAATAATTTCTGACTTACAAATTTTCTTTCTTTATGAGACGTGGATTGTTACGTGTCTACTCAATCAGACACTGAAGTGAATCCCAGAGTCACAACCAGGAAGTATGGCAGATTTCCAGACGCTGAGGCCTGTATGTTCTAAACAGGAAGCCGTCTAATAGTTGACTCCATACAGCTCGTGTTCAATGTCATAGTCTCTGGGAAGCGCTCCTGTGGTCAAGCTGGGTGAGCGGGGCTCTTAGGCTCTTTGGTTCAGGAGAAGGGAGGAGCTGGAAGGTAGGGTTGGGCTTGCATGCTGCATATTAAAGAGCGAGCTGGGATTTGCCCCAGTCAGAAAAAAAAAAGTAGAGGCAAGGGCAGTGTCAGGCAGATGGAAAGGTATGTGGGAATGCAACAGGCGTGTGACTCTGTGGACCGCAGAAGGTAGGCTGCAGAGGTGAACCAAGTGAGTGGGAGGCAGGATCTTTTTAGCAGATCGGTAGAATCTAGCAGCAAAAGGGCTGTACAGTTCACTTACTTCTATAGTTTAAAATAATTCTTTTACTCAAAGTCTCATTTGGGGGCCTAGCATAAAAATAAGTAACAGCAGCGAGGAGCGTTTGAGGGCACAGGAGACTGGAGACTGGTTTGTCAGGATCTACTTCATCCACACCTTCCCAGGGTCCTGGGCCCCTCTCTGTGGACCCATGAGCTGTGCTGAGCATGGGAGAGGGAGGGGTGCCAACTGCCCTTCAGGATAGTCACTTTATTTTATGAACAACTGAGCCACAGACTTGAAGTCGCATATTCATTCAGGGACAGAGCTGCAGCTAGAACCTAGGTCTCCTGACCTTCAGTTCTATTATCTTTCTAATTCATTCGTTCATTCATTCATTCATTCATTCATGCATGCATTTATCTAAGACATTTGTCAGGCATTTGTTAGATTTTAGGGACTGGAAGGTGAGCAGGAAGAATGTACTTCCTTTTCTTGTGAGTCTTATGGTTTTGCTTGAAAAAAACAGACCAGAAAACCAACCAATCAGAGGACCATCTAAAGGGAAATGCACATGAGAGCAAGTGGAGGGGTTCTAAGAAAACAATTTGCCAACAATGGGTTTTGTCCAGGCTTCTGGGAAGGACAACAACATGAGTTTTGGCCAGTGGGTTAGTCTGACTGCTTTTGAGTGCTGGGCTGGAAGACACAGCTACTAGCCTGACTGATCATTTTGAATTTTGTGTATCAGGAATACTTCATATTGGGGAGGGAGGAAGGTTGGGTAGGCTGATCTGGCAAGTGGATGAGGTCAGCAGTTCTTCATCTTTAAGGTCACTTCTTCTCAAGTGCCAAATATCAGCCATCTGCCAGATGCAAGATGGAGCCCACCACTAGACTACACTGGTGAGATTCACCCGAACATCTCTTTAAGAACACCTCTGTGAGAACGTAAGCAAGCAAGCAAACAAACAAAAACAAAAGAACAACTTGAGGATGTAAGGATGTGGCTCAGTACACACACACACACACACACACACACACACAGTCCTCACCAATATTGAGTTTCGCTGAGATGGTCATTGCCCATTTTCTTAATTTTCATAACACAGCTTTGTTTCTTTTACAAATTCACAGCAGGACTAAGGCATCGCATGCATTGCTGTAGTTGCTAGTCCTGCCGATTGGGAATGGGATGTGAGGAGAAATCACAGGACCTCAGAGAGAAATGGAGTGTGAATTCTCTTGGAAATGCTTTCCTTGGTGACACTGAATTCCAGATGGCAGGTAGTGAAGTGTCTCTGCCACTGCCGTCTCCCTTGAGAAGCGGGTTGCTGTATTCTGAGAAACACCGTCAGTCCCTGAGTCATGTGGGCTGGATGCAGACGGCCTGCCCTTATGTCCTCTCCCAGATGCTCTGGGTTTCTTTTTTAGGAAATGATCAGCCGGATTGTCCCTTCTCCTCCCTCGCTGCTTCTGTATCTTCTACCTGAGCAAACTGCTGCTCCCTTGCCTGCCAAGAAAGCTGGGGCGATTTTTACAAATGTGTCTGGAAGAAAAGCAATTTGTCTGGGAATGCTTGTGTTTCTTTGTGTCCAAGAAAAGCCTTATGATTTCTCTGACAAATCAGGACCCAGGTGGACAGAAGAGCCTGTACTCAGGGCAGTGTCATCTATCAGCGAGGGTGCAGTGCTGTTAGTTGTGGAGCCTGACAGGCCTTCAGTTAAAGTTTGGCAGGGAAGAGAGAGCTCCCGGGTCCCCCAAATCACAGCACCCATATATAAAATAAAACAAGAAGGACAGAAGCTGTCTCGATAGTTAGAGAAATGACCCCTAAAGCAGGTTAATAATTAGCTGATTAAATGTCTGACTAGTCAGTCTGTTCGTTCTCTTTTCTAGATCTCCTTCTATGAAAATATTTCAGAGGTTATTGGGGATACGGTTTCCACAATCTAACAAATTCAAGTATTTTACTCCCTGGTCATATTATTCTGAGAAATTATCATTGATGTAGTGATCTTGTCATTGTATCCAACAAAAGGATCCATAAGTAAGCTGTTCTCTGAACTAACCTTCAGGCCTGGATCGCCCCAGCATCTAGCCTTAGCTTCCTCTGCAAAAGGATGGCAGTGATACCCACTGTACAGGTTGTTTTGTGTCTTCAAAGCATACAGTGTAAGGAAGGCATTCCTTCAGTGGGAGCTGTGGTTATTGTTTTCAGATCAGGAGCATTTGCCTTGGAAATGGGACAAACAAGATCGAGATGGGAAAACAAGTACTGGTGGTTGATGGAGTTTTAGCCTTAGCCATAGCAGAATTTCTATATCTCTGTTTTTACTTTTTTTTGTATCAGAGATTGAACTCACAACCTTGCACTTACCAGGCAAGCACTTGAGCCACTGAGCTAAATCTCAGCCTTGGATCTCTGTGTGTCATCTAGAGTAGCAATGGAAGAGACTAAGTGCCCAACCTGTAACTGAGAACCCACTTATGTATTGAAAAATGTCAACATTACAAAGCATCTTGAATACTGAGGTTTTGGTTTAGAAAAAGCAGCTGTTATCTGATGTGTGGCTGCTGGGGACCTGACTCGTGTGCTGACAGAGCCATAGTTTGGTGCCATAGTTCTTACCACTGATCTAGAGTCTAGACCAGGCCTGACGTATGCTCCATGCACTTCTGAAACAGGATGTAGAAAAATCTCTTCATATGTTTTAAACATTTAGTCTAGAAACTTCATGTTCTGCTCCATGATATCAATTAGAAATTGTGGGTGAAGAGAAATTTTCCTTTGTGTGTGCATGTGTGTGTGTCTTGCTATGCAGCCCAGCCCAGCCTCCAGGTTTTCTTACTAACCTCTCTTTGTGAGACCTGCTGCCTCTTGTCCAGGTGACTCTGATAACTGAACTGAAAAGGCTTTGTGCAGAAAGGACAAGGAGAGCAGGTGCCAAGGTGACAACTAGCTATTCTCTCATCTAGATATTTTCCAACTCCTCCCTCTCACTGAGTCGGCAGTACCGATTTCTAACGCAGACGAAGGTGGCACTAACAGTGATGACAGACCTCAGAAACTCTGGTGCAGGGACAAAACCATCACCTCCTGCTCTGAGATGTGCACAGGGTTAAAGGTAAATGCCTGAAATCAACATGTTCATTTTAATATTAAATTCAGCTGTACATTATTGTGTTCATTTATGGATGATGAATCCAAGATCTAGACAGGTCATCAGGACTGCCTAATGTTTACCAGTGTATGCAGTAAATGTAGGAAAGGAGAACATTCCTATGGATATGGGAAGGGAAGGGTGAAAGGGTGAGCCTACTCGCAGCAGTGACCAGCCTTGGCCCTCTGCTATACCCTTGTTGTCCTGAGGCTGAGGGAGCAATACCTTGGCATGTCTATAGCTTTCAACCAGTTTGTGACACTTTAGGTTAAGTGCACTTGGCAGGTTGTGAGAAGAGTAGGTGGCAGAGCAGGTCTTAGCATGAGACAGTTTAGCTACAGGTGCTAATTGCAGCGGGCTTCCAGATGAGAGTGGGATTGTGCACGCGTGAGGTGAGATGATAGATCTTTCTTTACAAATCTTTTCCCTCCTTGAGTTCTATTGCATCTTAACTCGTGCTATACACAGTGTAGCAAATTCTTCATTCTGTGGAGGGGGAAGCAGAGTTGCAAGATGTGGGTGACTAGCTGGGGGCCCAAGCTGCTGGGTAGCAGGGCTGGGAAAAGGGCTGGGGCTTCTAGCTTCGGACCCAGGCCTGACTGTCTCAGCAGTGCTCACAGTTGTCTCATGGCTGCTTGACTTGTTTCTTTGCAAGGGTGTTAAGCCCTTTGTTTCAGAGTTCTGTTTTTGGTACCAGGGATCATACTCATGACCTTACACTTGCCAGGCAGGCACTTATGCCGCTGAGCTAAATCCCCAGCCTGCCTCAGAGTTCTTGTGTTTGGTGGCAACTCCTGCCTTGCTGAGCCCAGAGCACGTGGTTATCCCTTCCCACAGCCCACAGAAGTAGATGCTTTTGGTATGCAGTGTTCTCTCCACCAGGTACTGCAGAAGATGGAAAAGGAGCCAGGTTTTACTGGGTGGAATGGAGGAAACTGATTTTCACCATTAGCAATTTGATAAATTTGCAGATTTCTATTGCAATGTGCTCGCCCTCTTTGAACTGATAACTGACATCCTTCCTACAGGGCTGTCAATCAAACTTTATATATAAGAGATCTGTGAACTTCACAGGACCTTTCTCCTCATTGCTGGCAGGTGAAAAGAAGATGCGGAGCTTGGAAGACACTTTTTTTACCTCACTTATAGAAGTTTTGGTCTAGAAAACTTCTGTAATCAATAGCACAGAATGAAATCTGGGCTCTTTTGACATTCCTCCACCAAACACTGAGGGTTTCTTCAATTCTTAGATTGTCTTTGTTGAGTTCTTCAGTTTGGGGGTGTGGGTCTTCACAAAGCTACTTGTGGGTTACTGTCTGGAGCCAGGCAAAATGAAAGCTTTAGGCTCACTTTTTGCTGGTGACCACCCTGTGCTCCTGGCCCTGAAGTCTCAGGACTTTAGTTTTATGTCTCGCAAAATAGTATCATAATGGCCTTTATTTTGTAGGGTTTGTTGGAAGAACTAAGCAATTGATGTTTAACTAGCATCAAGCACAACAGAAGTCCGGGGGAGTTTAGTTGTTATAATGAGACATAAAAGGGAGACAGTAATATCTACCTGGCAGGCAGGCTGAAACGAAGTAATGCGAGCACAGTGTCTGTCACATAGCTTTTGTCTAATAATAATAATAAAAATTATAGTAATAGTAATAAGGTCTACATTTACAAGTGTTCACTAAGTCGTGTCTTTTACTTTACAAACATCAGGCATAGCTGCTATTCTTAGTCAGAGTTCAATAAATTGCTGTGCATTTGGGTAATATTTTGGAGAGCTGGTCAGCTCTAGATTTGAGGATAGGCATGTATTTGTTCATCTTTGAATCTTCTCCCCACCTCTCAATATTTCTACCCTTCCTCCATGAAGAATAGTTTTCAGAACTGTCTTGGGGGGCAAACGAAAGCAAATTTGTGAAGTGAATGGGTAACCTTAGATCACTGAGAAGGCTTGCAGGGCTCCATCTTCCCCACCCCTGTTCTCCTCGGGTCTGGCTTCAATTTCAGGAGGGAAAAGGGTTTGTTGTTGAGAGAACTATAAGGGAATGCACCAGACTATCTATGTAATCTATATAGACTGTCTTTAGCATCTTCCCTTGGTCATGAAAATCCAAGCTGAGATGAGCCAGAATGGATGACAGTGAGCTTTGGGAGGACTCAGAAGCAGCCAGTGGGGAGCTGGCAGCCTCACCTGAGCAGAGGCAACCGCTCAGCAAGCTCCGCTCCCCTTATCCGGCCCAGGGTTCCCCACCACTGCCTCACCCAGTGATGGGTCCCAAGCTGCTGAAGGGCAAATGAGGATGGAGGAGGAGGCACAGATTACAAACCCTAGCACTGAACCGTAAACTGAGTCCAAGGAAAGCATGTTTGGTCTGATGGCCTCTCGCTGACTTTCAGATAGAATCAGTGAGAATTTGTCACGGTTTATCAGTGCACATGGAAAGCGAAAGATTTTCTGACTTTAGGAGTCTTATAAACAGTCTCCTGAGATAGAAGGACGTAAGGTCTGGGGTTCTACTCTCTTAGCCCTGAGTTCTGCCTCTGCTAAAAACAGTCGTGAGATTTCTAAGAAGTTCCTCTAAACTCTGGCTTGGGATGCTCTTGGGTGGGGTGAAACTCTCCCTCCTGTGGGTGGGAGAGGACGGAAGAGGGGCCCTGTGCAGGTTCCTCTGCATCGGGCGACACACACAGATGCGCTCAGTCTCTCTGCTGTGTTCTGCGGGGCCTCTTTGCTAGTTTCCTGTTTCTACTTTCACTTTCTGTTACCAGAGCTGCATCATAAAATCTATGATTCTAATGTGACGATTTCAGATTCTCATTCATTGTGTGCCTTCTCGTGGATAGGAAAATTATTTCCTCCTTTTCCTCATTATATCCATATCCGAATCTGTTCCATGCTAAGCTTCATTTTGAGCCCCACTATGGGTGCCTCCTAATCTTGTGCCCGTTTTGTATAAAATGAGCATAATCCGTTTTCCGCCTCTATTCTTTCTCCATTTATGTTGTTAAAATAAATCTTTCTGTGCCACTGAGCTCCTTAGTGCCTGTAGCACAACGTTTCACCTTCTAAGTTTGACAAACTTAGGGCTAGGAAGTGGAAGATGAGGTTGAAGGAGGAAGGCTTCTCTCAGTGTGCAGGGGTTAGAGCCAAGGAGAGACGGCTGGCAGTGAGGGAAATCTGGAGTGTCCTAGATTGAGGTCTAAGCTGGCTGTCTGCTGCAGCTGGCGTATTGTGTCCTTGGCTTGTGGCTCGGCCTTCCCAGAGGTCCACTGAACACACTTCAATGGTAAAGAAAAGAGGAAGCAGGGGCAAGGTGACACAGAGGTCCAGAACTGGTAGAACTCAGAGAAAGGTAAGCTTCACGGCTCCGTCGGTTTATTAAGCTTTTCCAGTTTATGTTGGGAACTAGAGCCAATTTTATTGGAATTTCTTAGAACAAATCAACCTCAAAAAACTGGAGGTCTTAGGGGTTAGGGGTCTATCATACACACAGCAGTGACAGCCAGCTTCCCTTTCTGTCTTATCAAGAGAAGCTCCATATCCTGGGCTTGGCAGCATACCCAGCTGGAAGGTGGCATTTACCACTCTTGGCTGCTGCCAGGGTCCAGTGTTAAGGGAGTTACGGGGGTGATTGTGAGCAGATGAAGGGAAGGCAGTGGACAAAGGGGCAGAATTCTTGTGACTGTGGGACCACAATGGCTGTCTCTTCCCAGATTTCTTTCATAAAAGAGAAATGAAATTTTCTCACTTTTTGTTTTCCTAGTATCTGGAATTGAACTTAATCTCAATTTGCTAATATAACAGCAGAATTGCAAAGTGATTAAGAAATGAGTGCTGGATTTAAGAGTGCTTTTGCTTCATTCTTTTCTGTGTCACTTTTTCTTTTTTCCTTTATGATATTAGGGACTGAACTAAATCTCCGGCTCTTTTTAAGACAAGACCTCACTTCATCACAAAATTGCTAAGACGATATTCAAATTTGGCAACCCTCCTGTCTCAGTCTCCCAGTGTGAAGGGATTATGGACATGTACCAGCTTGTCTTAGTGCTCTTTCACCTCTTAAGCAGGAGCCTCAAGCGAGTTAACCTAAGCATTCCATAAGCCTCAGTTTTTCTCGTCTGTGAGGTGTGATAAGTGTAAGGCCACTTATCACATAGGATTTGCTGTGCAGATAAGTGCAATAATGTTTTAGGGATTTAGAGTTCTTGGCACAAAGCAGATGGGCAATGAATGGTGGTTGCCGCTGAAGCTGCCATTAGCATTACTACTGCCATCATTACTTTGCAGGTTTAGTGTTTGTTTCCATGAATCAGCAGTGGGTCTTTCGGGATACAGACAATTTCTTTTCTATTGTTGGTACTGGTATGGGGTAGGAGCCCGGTAGATTTTCACTGAATCGTGTTTTATTAGGTGTTTGCCAACCACTTCTACAGGTAGATGGTAGAAATTACTGTTATTGTCTACCTGGCAGGAGACTGATGCTGTGTATGCATGTTGTCATTTAATTCCTTCCAAAATAATGTGGGGCATGTGTTGAAGGGTAGTTATAGAATGTATACAAGTCTGGGAGTCAATTTATGTTTTTGGTTCAGTTTTAATAATGTTAAAGGAGAACTGGACGTAAAACTAGGAGGGGAAGAAAATCAAACCTACTATATTCTTCTGTCATTCAAGTTCATGGGCGTCTCTTGCGGCTATGAATGACCAGATGTTGCTGGCACGATGGCTTTGTTTTGTTTCATCCTCTGCCAGATAAATTAGAGAAACTCTGCAGACCATCCTCCCTCCACCCTTCAGCCTCCCCACAAAGCTGTAGGTGTGAACCAGGAACAAAAAATGATTTCCTTTTTCCGGTTTATACAATCTACTATATACAAATGGGGTTTTCAGGCCTGGCATGGGCTCAGGTCTGGCCATGGTCTATTGAAGTACCAAGGAGTAAATACGCCCATTTGGGCAGAGGGGAAGAGGTGCAGGCCAGCTGTGTCCTCTGATAAGCACCCACCACCTGTGGTCAGCCTGTGTTGGAGCAGAGTGGTAGAGGAGGAGCTGGGAGGTTGCTGAGACTTGGGGCATTGTGACATTGTAAAGAAAGCAACTTCTCTCTCAGAGGCAGGTTTGTTCATGTTAGGTTTGTTTGCATAGTACTGGGGTGAGGCCCCATGGCCAACCTCCCCCGATTTTGTGGGCCAAATAGATTCCCACATCCGTTTCCTGTCCGTGTGGGTCATGGCTGCAGCAGAGGGAAGGCGCCAGTGCCTGTCACACAGTAGTTTTCATCTCTAGCTCTGGTGGACATCCCAGAATCTTGGGGAAAATTTCAGGCCCTAGTCCATAGCCTCACCTGAGCGAATTAGAAATTCAGGCAGTGGAGTCTGTACATTCATATTCTTAAAAAGAAATGAACACAAATTAAAAGAAAAGCCACAAAATAGGAGAAAGCATTTGCACAATTTGAGGTCTAATGGAATACTATGGTGAATGTTTAAATTAAAATTTTTATTACAGTTGCAAGACAAATTGCCATCAGTCCCCCTCAGAACATTCTGCCTTGCTTGGAACACACTCACCCTGTCATTCTGGGCCCTGGCTGAGCCAGTTCTGGAGGGCTCTTCCGGAGTATCTTTAGTCGTGTTGTGGTAGCTGCCTTGATACCCCGAGTCAACTCAAAACATTTCCCTTTCATGACTGTTTGGCTTTGGTAAGGAGCCGGAAGTTGCGTGTTGCCAGACCTGTTAAACGAAGGGGAGGCGGACTCATCACAGTATTTCTGAGTCTGCCTTTTTGTTGGATGACACTCAGCAGCCACATTGACCATGTTTCTGATTGTGTCTCTGGAATACATTCACGGAAAGGACTTGCAAAACTGCTCAGTAAGCGGCTGTGCTCAAAGGAAAGAGACGCAGGTGGAGGGGGATTGGTGGCAATGTGCCTTTAACTACACTGTATTTAAAAAATTTAAACTTGCAGTATTTTTTGGTTAGCTCTGGTATATGCCTAATAAATGACTGTTACCCACAATATATAAAGAAGTCTTAGAAGTTAATAACATCTTATATGCATGTACCTACTGCCCACAATAAATGTAATCATTATGCACTGCAAAGATGCACTAATAAAAAATGAAATTTTCTATGATGCATGTGATCATTCTGTATACTTCAAATGTATCAATAAACATAATTTTAAAAAAGTCACATGTACTAATAAAAATGGCAATAAAAGTTAATAAGAAAACAAAAAACCCAATTTGGAAATGGGCAAAAGATTTATGTAGACACTCCCTCCAAAATCCCATTATTCTAGGGGGAAAAAGCTCTTGGGTGTGTAAAATTCATAGCCAGGCTATGCACACTGTTGGCACAGACTTCCACTTAGGCTCCATCATTAACACTTCACTTGCCACATACATAAATTCGGAGACAGAGAAACCTACCGCTGCAGTGTGGATATGGTTTGCCCCCAGGTACATGTGTTGGTGACTTGGTCCTCAGCGTGGTACTGTCAGAGGCGGTGGGACTTTAAGAAGCAGGGCCTAGTGGGGAGTGGTCAGGTCATCAGAGGTGCTTCTTTCCAAAGGGACTAAGGTGGGACACTGGTTAGTTCCTTTTAGAGTGAGCTGTTAAAAAGAGACAGACTGGCCCCTCCTACTTTTGGCTTTCTGTCTCATTACGTGATCTTTCTCCACCACAATGCACACCCATGATGCCACTGACCATAAAATGATGCAACAAGGAGAGGGTGCACATGAGAGCTGGCACTTGCCCTTGAACCACAGGTTCTGTGAGCTAAATAAACCTCTTTTCTTTATACATTACCCAGACTCGAGTATTGTGTTGTAGCAGTGGAAAACACACTAAGGAACAACCTTATCGAGACACTATGAGTTTTAAATATTATATTGTATGGCAATATAACAAATAATAGTCACCACTTATTTAGTGCTATGTGCTAGACCTTGCGCTTTATTAGCATCTCATTTCGTCTTCACAACAACTCTATGAAGTAGGTGTTTTAATTTTCAAAGTAGAAAAACGTAGGTAGAGAGAAGTTTAGAACCTTGCTTAAGGTCTCACAGAGGTTAGTGGCTGAGCCAGATTCCAAGTCTAACCAAAATTTATTACTTAAGGTGTGCCTTCTGGACCTGGATTTCAAACGCGTTGCTCTCTGACATTACTTCCTAATCTTGTTTCTTACTTTCTCAATATTTTTATTCCGATGATTCCTTGACCTCATTGAACACTCCAGTTTTTCCTGATCCTACAACTTTTTATGAATCATCAACACTCCGATGTTTTCATTTCCCTCCTTAGTCAGCCTACATTATATGGTTCAGCACAGTTTACTTTTTCTTTGCAAATACCTTAACCTCATTGCTCTTTTCTGCCTCTGCTTGGAACAAGCTGAATCTAGCTACTCTAATCTTTCCTTCACTTTATTCCTGCAACCAAGCAGCAATGATTGCCAAATGTAATTGCACAGCTATGGAGATTGGAACTCCTTTCAGGCTTTCATTAATGCCAGGAGGAGAAAAGGACCATGTATCAACAAGGGTAAAAATGTAGGGAAATTTGATTATTGCATTATGGAGAAGCAGCAGGAAGTTTGGTCATGGGGAGGCAATCTGGGGATGTGACACAACAGTGGGAAGAACACACTAGGGGAAGAGGGAACTTTAGTGACCAAGGATCCCAGGACTGAGAGACCTGCTCTAAACATGTCAACTCGGCACAAGTTATTTATGAATCCTGGCCTTGGCTGGGGGCTCTAGGAGGATTCTGGCTGTCCTCAGCATGTAGATGGGTCAGTCGTGAAGTGTAGAACAGGGTTATGGATGGGGCCATGTGTAAAGAGGGTGGATCCCGTTTGGAGAGAGCTCTTTTCTCCTGGTGCCTGGTACAGTGGTGAAGGCACCAGTTACTTGGCAGCACCAGGGACTGTGGTAGAGCTGGGCTAGTGATGTGCTGGTGAACCGCCAGCTTCCTGAAAAACAGTTACAACAACAGTGAGCGTTTAGTCCCGTCATAGCTGAGTTGAGACCAACTATGGGACAGCGCTGATTGTGGAGCAGGAAAGAGCACTGATTGTATAGGATCATGGCTCTTGGCAGCTGGTACAACTTGGCTCCTACACAACACTGGCTTGGCCAACCCCAGGGTTTCCTTCTGAGTGGAGAGAAGTGGAAAGTTATACCTGCAGTGCCCATGAGTACTGAGGCAGGGAGCAGGTTCCCAGGGTGCAACCAGACCTACTTCTCCTTTCTAGGTGTTTTGTAGGCCTGTGGGATAAGACCTCTGGTTGCTCATTCACAGGAATCATCATGTTCTAGGCATTGGGTAAAAATTGGATGGAGTCTAGAGAAAATTTTATAGTCTTCATTTAGTGAGCAATACATTTGTCCTGTGTTCCCTAGTTACATGTCTTCTTTTTATCTTACCATGTCTAATCTGTTCTATATGGTAGCAGTATTTCTTTCCACAGTAATGCAGACTGAACCCTGAGGTTTGTGCATGCTACACAAGTGCTCTACCACTACATCATACCTCTAGCTCTTTAGTTGCTTTTCTTTGGGGGATCAGGGCCTCCCTTAGTTGCCAGGCTAGCCTCACACTGCAATTCTCCTGCCTCAGGGTCCTGAGGAGCTGAAACTATGTATAGGCATATGCTGCTGTGTTTGGTTATGATAACACTTTCAGATATATGAATCCATGTCAAGAAAGCTTGGAAATAATTCCAATCTCATTAATAGAATTTCAAGTATATACAGAGTTCACTCATGTGAATCATTTATTTTCATCTATAAAGGAGAAAGATCTTTTATTCTGAAGAAACCTCAATTATTAGACTATTCATGCATATGAGAGGTTGACTTCAGGGAGAAAGGATAGTGGTAAAACTAATAGAGAAGATTAGATATCACTGGTCTTTTCCTTGTCAAATTAAAGTGACATCATCTGGGGATGGTGGCACATACCTGTAACCTCAGCATTCTGGGAGGCTGAGGCAGGAGGATTGTAAGTTTGAGTCCAGCCTGGGCAATTTAATAATTTAGTAAGACCCTGTCTCAAAAAACAAAAAACAAAATAAACAACAAACAAAAAAACTCAGTTGGAGATGGAGATGTAGCTCAGTGGAAGGCTTTGTTCAGTCCCCAGTACCACACACACACACACACACACACACGAAGACGTCAACTATGAAACACTACACTTTTCGGTTGCATGTTTGTAGACTGTCTCGGCATCATATGTGAATGAAGACTACTTACTACAGATGGATGGAATTAGAGTAGTGGTTTGCTTGTGATGGTATGTACAGTATTCATATTCAGAATTCCTGATAAATTAGAATTCGTCTGAAACATTTCGAGGAACCAAACTCACTGCCAAGGCGTAGGTGGGTCCTCATGATCTGCCAGCCCCACACCTAGCAAAACTTCATGCTTTTGCGGTATAACCAGCAAGGAACAGAGTGTCCTCTTCCTTCATTTTATTTATTTGGTACCGGGGATCAAACTCACAACCTTGCGCTTGCCAGGCAGGCGCTTATGCCACTGAGCTAAATCCCTGGCCTTCTTCCTTCATTTTAAAGCTGTCTGTTTACCTCCTCCTCACACTCCAGGAAAGTACTGAGGACTGCAGCTCAAGAGGAGCAAGCGACAGGAAAGCCATTTCACAAGTTGTCAGTATGTAAGTCCTAGCACCTTATTTTTAAAAAGTGAGTTTCACGACTCTTTAAAGGGGAGAGAAGGCGCTAACAGATCTACCTCTGCGGATGATCAGCCTGCTGAGATAGTCCTACCTCTGCGGATGATCAGCCTGCTGAGATAGTCCTGGCAGGTGGCAATTTGTGATTCTCACAATGCCTTCAAATCTCCTGGCTTGGCTTCCCTCTCCTTGTGAGGCACGGTGCCAATCTGAAGCTTATCAAATCCTGATGATGTCAGCATTATGGACTTGTCATTCTGTCACTCTGCCTATTCCTCTTTACTGTTTCTATCCTAGCTGTATCATCTATCCCTCCCCCTGAGGGTTTGATCTTCTTTCAATGAAGGGAAGAGTTAAAAATAGTCATTAAAACTTAACAAGTAGTGAGAAGTTGGGAGACATCTGGGGCATCAAATAAATATTTGTATTAAAAAAAAATGAAAGGAAAGGAAAGCTACTATCATCGAGTCAAAAACCTAGCCTTGATCTTCCTGGAAGTAAAGGCAAAAGGGGAAAACAGGAAACCACTTCTCTGCCACTTCACGCATCTCATCACTAAAGAGTCTAGAAAAGTTGGACAGGCAGCAACCAGGCCAATAGGCCCCTTTCCCCGAGACACTTACCTGATAATATCGATGCGACTGCAGCGATGATGAAGGACACGATGACACCAGGCCCTGCCATTTCCTTGGCTACCAGGCCAGACACCACGTACATGCCAGTGCCCACGCAGCTGCCAACTCCAAGAGAGATGAGGTCTACCGTGGTGAGCACCCGAGCCAGTTTGGTGCCGTGTGCTGTGGTGGTCCCAGTGCTCTCCAGCATGGACTCCACGGGCTTGGTGCGTAGGATCCTGGAGTGCACGGCATACCAGGCAGCCCCCCACTGTACCCGCCGGGGATCCAGTGAGGCCAGAAAGCCACTCATCTTGAGTGGTGGGGCTTGCAGTGAAGCTCAGCTGATGGAAGAGGGCTACGGAAGCCTTAGTGGATAGTTCTGGAGGTCATCTAGTGAATGGAGATCTTCTGCTCAGGAAAGGTCTGGAGGGGCCCACAGCAGCCTTCTTCTGGGCATGAATATCTGCAGGAAGAGCACAAGAAAAGGGAAGATGAGACCAAATGGGGAACAAAACATAACTTGAAGGCACGGCTGAAGGTGAACATCCTGAGCTGGTAGGATGTTAGGTATGTCTGCTTATCACATGGGCAGCTTCCTTTTCCAATTGGTGTTTCTTCTCCAGTCTGAAACAGCAGTGTGGAGCTTGCACAGTGCTGCATGGTCATTCTCAAGAGGTAGCTCCACCACTTACCGTTCTATGACCTGACTAAGCTACTCCACTGCTCTGTGCTTTTGTCTCAGCCATCCAGGGAGTGGGGAAATCTCCCTCCTGGCGTTGATGTTAAGATAAACTGTGTACATGTCTGTAAGTTTAAGAAAGTGCCTGGCGCATGGGAAAATGCTCATGTGTCAAACTCTAAATACTTCTTACTTAGCTCTGCCAAGATTTGTTTGATTCTTGGGCATATTCTTTGTGGACGCAGTACTATCATTTTTTATATAAGAATGTAAAATTAGACCTATGATTCTCACAGGGAGCCTTACCACCCACGGGTTTGTTTTGAACTCCACTTTCAAATGAAATGAAAAATGTTTTGGCCTTTTTTTTTTTGTCTTGAAGATTAGGCTGGTGAGGAGTCCTTCTGACATTTGGGGTAGGGCTAAGATAGTATAGGACAGTGTCACACATCTTGTAAATATCTTGCCAGACATTTCTGTAGATGAATATCCTGGTGATGATGATCTGGACCTGGAATTAATTCCAATATTCTGGATAGTTTCAGAATATACTGGGTTTTAACATATAAGTACATTGGATTACTTAGGAAAACTGCTATAGAATACATCAAAGGAAGGTTTTAATTTATTTAGTTTGGAACATATGAGGAATTTTCCACCTTTCAGAAGACAAAGGCTTCCATGGCAGTGCCACTCGTGGTGTTGTATCTGTCACGCAGTGCCTGTCCTTTGGACACTGTGTTTTTGCAGTGATTCTTTGTACAGAGCAAATGTCAGACAACTTCATTTGCACACACCTGGGTACTTCTGTACTGAACTATGTTGGACATGGGTAAGTTATCTATGAATTTCACCTCAGAATACTGAAGAATGGCTTGATTAAAATAGTCACTGGTTGGGTTGGACCGAGTTGAGAATATGGTGTTAGTTAAGTGATCTCTCAAGTTATGTAAAATTAGAAAATGAAAATATTTTAAGAGACTACTTTCTTTGGAAGCCAGAAGCTTTGTAAGATCTAAAAAGAAGTTCTGAAGTATAGCCAAACATTTATTTCAAGTCCTATACTCATAAGCCTATGACATTCATGTGTATAATAGGTAGCTCCCCACAGAATTTACTAACAGTATTAATTAATACTACTTAGCACTTAATATAGCATTTGTCTCTTTCTGAAGGCTTTGCAAGCACTAACTAATTAGGGGAATCAGATGGGATATGACAGCATGGTTCACAGGGGGTGGGTGACAACCATTCTGTTTTAATTTCCTCCTAGAGCCTAGAGCATCTCACTCCTCTCCCTTCTCCTCTGTTCATTCTCTTCCCTTCCTGTCTCCTCCTCCTCCACCCCCTTCTGTTCCCCTCTAGATCTCCTTCTTATTCTTCTTGCCAAGGCTGTGAGACTGTGACATGTATATGGGGAGGGGGTGCTCTGGAGCAGCTGTGCTGGCTGTATCCTACAGGGAAATGAATATACCTGCCTCCTTAATCCTCCCAGCCATGTATTGAGCACCTGTTGTGTGCCCAGTAGGGGAGAGGCCCAGAACTACACTGATGAGGGCTGGTGGACGCCTTGGTCATGGTCACAAGGGACAGGTTTACTTTTGTTTTATTCTGAAAAGTTTGTCTCTTATTATTTTAGCTTAGCTTGTCTATTGCAGAAAACTAGACAATATAAATAATAAAAAAGTGAGTAAACAGAATACTACTACCTAGCAACAACCCATTTGATTTGTATTCTTTCAGACTCTTCTAAAAATCATGTACACATATCTATTAGAATGTATATACATGTATATTTTTTAAACAAAGGAGATTTATCATTTATTGTAACTTGAAATTTCTTTGTTTTGCTTAACAATATATTTGAGTTTCCCCACATAATAGTTCTGGGAATATTGTTTCTAATCATCGAAGAATCGCTTCACTTTTATGACTTCAATGCCTTTTTCTTTTTATATGGAAACTTGGCTTGTTGATTTAGTTTTGATTTGTTCATTCATTCATTCATTCAAGAAAATATTCCCAGAAGCTTTCCTGTAACAGCCCAGCTTTAGGGGTTCAGTTGCTGTGGTAAAGGTGACATGCAAGGTCCTGTTCTGGTGCTGATGTTTGGCAAGGAGAGACAAAGCAGCAGCACACAGGTCACTCAGCAGGAGTAAGGATTATGTTCAGCCTGAGCTGTGTCCTCCAAACTCAAATGTTGAAGTCCTGACCCCTACTAATCTCAGAAGATGCCCTTGTTTGGAAATAGTGTCATTCAGATGTAGTTAGTTGTTCTATCTTTGTGAGTGTGACAGGCACAGGATGAAGGGGAGGCCTTGTGTCTTGTCCACTCATTTAATTCTCACAGCAAATTCACCTTTACAGAGGAGGCGATGGCGGTGAGAAGGAGGTCCAACCACTTGCTCAAGGTCACAGAGGTCTTAAGGGGCAGAGCCAGAAGTTGACCTTGTGCATCTACTTACAGAGCTCTGGATTTCTAGGGTCCTCTGTTAAGGGGCTGCAATGCCAAGACAAGTACTAAAAGTGGAAAATCAAATATGACCATTTCTACTGGGGACCATGAGCTTGACAGGTGCATCCTACTTCCTGTCGTTCTGGGCTGGTGGCAGGGTCTGTTACTACCTCTGCTCTCCAGGCAATGTCTGTGGAGCCTGCTGTGTCTGTAGATAACCCTCTAGGACCCTTGCCCTGGCCAGCCCTCCCTCAGAAAGTGTCACAAGGACACTGAAAAACATTCAGGCTTACTAGGGAGGCAACAGTTTCTATTTACATTCCATATCCCTAACAATTAGAAACTGTGGTGAAAATGTGGATAATTCAGTAGAACAAAGGTTGAGGGTGGCTGGAATTCCTTTCTGGCTTAATGCCCTCTGTACAGTTCCTCCGAGTTCTTGCTTTGTTGATGCCAACAAGGGCTTTAGGCATCTCCTTTCTTGGTAGGAAATTTACTGGTGACAACAAAATGCACAAAGGAAAACATGCTTCTAGGTGACTATTGACAATATCCATATTCATGACACCCAGATTATGTTAATCAGGGACCGTTTTGGAAACGCATTGCTGTTGTCTTTCCAAGATGAGCAATAAATGTGTGTTGTGCTTTCTCTAGCACTTTAATTCAAGTTTCTCAAAATACTTCACAGTTATAAGTAAGGAAGGCGTACAGGGCCTCCAGGAGGAGAGAGAGTCATCACTGTGGTGTTGCTGGCATGTTTGAAGGTTCCTAAGCTCCTAAGTGAAAGCAGGTTTATTTCAGGATGAAAGTGATTATGGTTTAGAGTTTACTGAATAGGTGGGATTATAGAATTAGGTTGGAACCTACCTTTGGAGGTGAGGAGAGGAAAGAAATGAAGGGTAACAAAACAGTAAACAGCTAAAACTCGTCCTGTCTGATTTTGCAAATACGTGAAGGGTTATATCAATCCTTTTCATGACTTTCCTGATGAATAGAAGTACATCCTTTGCTGGAATATCTGAGACACAGGGGACATTGACAGCCCCTTCACATGGTTGTGCAGTTATGATTGCTACAAATTGATCAACATCCCCAGGCAAAATGAGGTTAGAATTTAGAGTGGAAGTTTCCTGGTTTGAAGAGCTTCACCAGGTGACTGCAGGGTCTGAAACTCTCTTCTTGAGCCCCCTCCCACACCTATAAAGGGATGGTCTTTGGATAAAGCCCTGCCAGGGTCACTGGGCAACACAAGGGCTGGATTCCCAGCGTTTACACTCTGGCTGTGCCCTAAATGACCTTGGACTGAGCCTCTCTACACGGGTTTTGCCATTTATATAATGGGTTGACAATGGTGCCCAGCTCACAGCGTTGTGGAGAGGGGTGAAGAAGTCAGTGCTTCCTCTGTGAGGTTTTCAGCGAAGTAGCTGGCATGGGGTAGCCGGGGGGTGTTGCTCAGGATCACCCTGCTCCAACCCCTGATTTTGTCCCCTGCTGCTGACCTACCTCCACCTCCACCTGCCCAGGCAGCTCTCTGAGAGAACTTCAGCCTGCTGTTCCGTCCCTGTCCTGGAATTTTTTCTGCTGAAATTTTCTGGGGTTTTTCCTGGATATACAACCTCGTATTTTGGCTGAAGGGATTCACAATTCCTTCCTTCAAGTTTGTAGAGACTGGCTTTCTTCTCTCCTCTGTTTCCTTTACTAAAGGGGCTCCTCTCCAGATTTTCTTGGGCCTTTGGGCACTACATCTTTTATTCTTCTCTGCACTGGACTCATTTCTCCATAATACACACACACACACACACACACACACACACACACACACACACACACCCTGTGGACATGGCAGTCCATCCACAGACACCACCCTATCCCTGAAGTCACGGTCCCCTTCTGAGCCCATGCCTGGGCTATGTAGCACACTCAGTACTCAGCATCTTTGATGGTGGATTTTTTTTTTTGTCTTTTTGAGACAGCTTCTTTATGCAGTTCAGGCTGTCCTTGAACTCACTTTGTAGTCCAGGATGGCCTTGAACTCACAGCAATCCTCCTGCCTCAGCCTCCTGAGTGCTGGGATTACAGGTGTGCACCACCACCAGGCCTTGGTGTTAGATACTCTTGTGAGATCCTTCCTTCTGCAGCTGTGTGCTTCCTTCCCAGCTTGCCAGATGTGGTCTCTGTCTGGAACCTAACTGTAAATGTGCTTTCCTCTAGGCTACTGTAATGGCCGATACATTGCAACTTGAAAAGTTTAGAAGGTTAATTAAGGGACTCAGCAGGGGGCCAAAGTCCTTATTTTGTAAACATCCTGTGCAAGAAGAAGGCATGGAGATGGTGAGGACAATACCTACCCTGAGATGGCAGGGCGTGTGTGTGTGTGTGTGTGTGTGTGTGTATGTGTGTTAGTCTGCATACAATATACAGGAGAAAAGAGGATTGCCTCCCCTCCCCTTTTGCTCTTTTTGCTTTTGCTGTCTTCTGCTGCCTGGAAGTTTTGCCCCTGTGCCATGCCATCCTGCCTTTGGATCTAGCTGATGATGTACCAAAACCTCCACAAACTGTGAGCTAAATAAATCTTTCCTTCCTTAATTTTGATTGTTGGATGTTTTGTCTCAGCAATGAGTGAAAAGTAACCAAGACAGCTACTAAGACTTTACACATTCTAGAGATACAGGCCAGCTGTATGTAAATCTCAGGATTGCTCAGCCCTAACAGAACACCCTAGCAAAATGGATTGAGTTGTGTGTCCTAGTAACACTCTTCTATTGTTTATAGTTTCATTCTCTGTAATTATACAGATTAGGCTTAATCTACTTATGGAATAAATCTTCAAGTTTTTAAAACCAACCAGCATTTTTCTCAGAGTCTTATCTTCTCTAAGGCTAACCATCTTTAATTTCTTCTGTGATCAACAGTGCTGCACATGTTACAACTTCTAGATCAATCATATTCTGAATTGTACCTTTTGGGCAGGCTGCAGTTTATTATGGCTGAATAAGAGAGGTGTTTTTTACCTGTCTGGCTGTATGTGTGTACATAACTGTACATATGCGTGTTCACATGTACTAGTGTGAGCATGTTGCTCCTAAATCAGTGCTGGCACCTGACAGATTCACTCAGGTGTATAATTGGCTTTAAAACTAGCATTCTTTTTTTAAAATTTTATTTAAAGAGAAAAAAGTAAAACAGAAAAAAGGGTAGAAATAATATATAATTTCAAAACAAACAGTAAGAAATCACTAGTTGATAAATTACATATTTTCCTCTTAGAAATAGTTGTTTGAGTTACAAAATTAAAGCATACAAAGTGCACATTCAAACAGTAAGACTGCAAATAGTTCTGTTCAATGATCCAACAAAAACTTAGTAATATGGTTATCAATCCTACACACTTAAACATACATGCAGTTATATCCTTTAGAGCACTTTCTTTTCCTCTCTTTTTTACAATAGCAATTACACATTTTGGGTTTTATTACTCTTACAGTTCTTATTCCTTTTTTACACTAGAGACACAATGTGATATTTATAAATATGATTATTTATTTCACATATGAGGATGATCTCAAGTTGTCTCCTACCTATGAAGGCCTCAAGATCATCCTTTTTTATAGCTGAGTGAAATACCACATCTTTTTCATCCACTCTGCGGTTGATGGGCATTTCAGTTGTTTTCAAGATTTAGCTATTACAAATTGTGCTGCTATGAACATGGGTGCACATATATTACTGTGACATGACTGTTTCAGTTCTTCTGGAAAAATACCCAGGAGAGGAATAACTGGATTGAATGGAACTTCCAATTCTAGTCTTCTGAGAAATCTCCATACTGATTTGCATAGTGGCTGCACCAGTCTACACTCCCACCAACAGTGGAGCAGTGTTCCTTTTTCCCCGCAGCCTCGCCAACATTTAAAGCATTCTTGATTTTCTGATTGCTAGTGTTCCTAATTCCATCTTTGCTAAGTGTTTGATTGATCAAAACCACTTCAAATATTTTTTGCTATCTACCATATTGCTTAACAATGTGTTGTCCCATTTGAATTGCATATGAAATCTCAGACATGGCTGTCTTTCTTTCACTTGAAATGTTTTAAAGGGCAGTTGAAGTCTGTACTAATTATGTATGGTAGCGATGCAGAAGAGCACTGGTTCAGCTTCCTTTTCAAAGCTTTGTTTCGTTTTGTGTTTTTAAAACAATTATCGAGCTTTGTAGCAGTAACAACCAACTCAGCCACAGCAGCGTCTCTGCTCCAGGCTTTGTATTGGTTTTAGATCTTTTCCTAAACCTGGTTGTATGTCTAATCCACATGTCTTCTCAATCTGTGATTCAGGCTGAAGGAGGAATCCCTATCTGGCACCCACACTCTCTTGGGACAGACCTGTATTGAAGGACCAGGAGAACTGTGAAGTGCTCTTCTGCTTCTAGTGGGAGCTGGCATTTCCACTGACTCTCTGATGGCTGAAGTAAGTCATATGACCAAACATGAAGTTAGTGGGATGAGATGTATACTCCCTTGGGAGGCAGACGAGTCACATGGCAAAGGGTGAGGTTGTATACTATTCTCATAAAGGAAGATTTGAATAGTTGTGATGCTCATATCTCACTGAGCCTCTACTGTGTATTAGGCAAAGCAACTGTGTTTTTCTTTTGAGGCTTTTTATTTTTTCTGAATGAGCAAAAGCCTGTAAATTTGAGTTAAAAGCTTAAAGAGATGCTTTTGTGTTCATCTCTGCATGTCCAATACTAATTCTTAAAGATATGAATATTCTTTAATGATTAGTTTCAGTTAAAAAATTCATTTGCTCCTGACTACAGGTAGATCAAAACAAAGATATCAGTTTAACTTTGCTTGAAATAAACAATTTTTTTTAAAAAAATAAAAGCTTATGAGGGTAATAGATCTTTATCTGGTCTGGAATAATATCTCTACTTAACAAATATTCTTTCATTCTGCTCCTCTGTTTATCAATACTGCAGGGATTGAGAATATTATCTGCATGTATATTTGGTGGGAACTATTGTGAAAATGCTCTTGAGAACATCTGGCATCAACTTGGAGAAGCAATGGGAACCTTATTTAGAGATTAGGATCTCCAGCTCTGAGATGATACCACGGTTCTCCTGCAAATCACCAGACAGGGAAGGACCACAGTCTGACATCACCTCTTACTCTCCTCTCCTGTGGACCCCAGCCCAGGTCCTTAGGTCTCTGCTGGGATCATGCATCCCTATGTGTTTGACCATAGTGTGATGCTGCCTTCCACTCTGATTGATTCTTGGTCCAGGGTATCAGGACTCTGTTTGAATCATGTTTCACATATTGTACATCTAGAATATTAACAGAGTCAAAGCCCGGGAAATGGAAAAAAAAAGAAAATTAAAAAAAAAACCCAAAAAACTCTCCATTAATCAGAAATCACTGGGAATCCTCTCTTTTAGAAGGACCAAAAACTATGAGAAAATCAGTAATCCTTTTATGCCATCACAAAACAACTTAAGAAGCTGTATTAAAGTAATCATTGCAGAAATATTTAGTGAGTTCCTGCTATGTGTTTGGCTCAGTGTTAGCATGATGCTCATAAAAGAAATGACTACAACACAGAATATCAGAAATTAAGGTGCCAGGAGGCTTCTGGGATACAGGATCCTCTGGTTGTCATCCCAACCACCCTTGCCAGCCTCCTGCTATGTCCCAGGGAGCTGGCTGGCATGGAGCACCTCAAAGTCTCCCTGGCCCTCTGTTTGAACTGTCAATGGGAGGACTCAAAAGTGGTCAGGAGGGAGTGGTGGGGAGGTGGAGTGTTCCTCCTGCTGGGCCAGTATGGGTTGCCCATGTTCATCTACTGAGAGTCCAGGATCCTGCTGTTGGCTCTCTGCTCATGTTACTTCTCTCTGGTCCTGATGACTTTTTCTCCCTCTGTCCTTTTAGGCAGAGAGAGGCACCTATGCTTCCAGTTCCTAAATGTGCATTTTGCCTCAGGTTTCTCTACTTATCACCCACACATTTGTATACAGCTCTTTTCATTAACTGTCCTCAGAATAAGTTTGGGTGCAGTCCATGCTTCCTGGTGAGATCATGAGTGATATGTGGGTTCATCCTGAGATTCAGAGAGATTTGGGATGATCACCCCTATGCGCTAAATACAGAGATCCTGGATTTGAAGTCAGAACAATGAAGTGTGTGACCTTGGGTCAGTCTCTTACCTGAAATCTTTTTACCTGAAAGATGAGAGTAATATGGATTTGAGTAACTTTCTCAAAAATCCTTGGGATGAGAAGTATTTTGGATTTGATTTTTTTTAGATTTTGGAATATTAACATATATGTGTTAATCTCTTTGTCTCTCTCTGGTATGTACCCATGTTTATTTATTTCTCTAAATTTTATTTTAAAGAGAGTAAAACCAAACAAAGTGAAACATAATAAACCAAATAAAATGAAACAGAAACAGAACATGAAACAATGAATTAATCAAAACAATGAGACTGATACAGGACTTCAAAACAAGATGATAGGAAATCGACACTGGCTACCATACTGACTCATGTTATCTTCAAAATAACTGCTCATACCATAATACATAATAAAATCAAACAAAACAGAATAGAATAAAACCAATCAAAACAAAACAATGAAAGTGCTACAGTACTTCAAAACAAGATAATAGGAAATCAACAATGGCTACCACAAATACATCTTTTTATCTTCACGATAGCTACCCATGCTGTCAAACATAATAGAATCTAACAAAACAAAACAGTATAAAACCAAACCAAACAAAACAGTGAAAATGATAAAGGACTTCAAAACAAGATAATAGGAAATTAACAATGGCTACCACCTTCCCTTCTTAGACATTTCCTCCCCTTTTACCTTCACAATATCTATTTATACTAGGGAGACAACATGATGTTCACCTATGTGAGTCCAAACCATTTCACCCACAAGCAAGACCTCAAGTTGCATCCATTTACCTACAAGAGCCTTCAGATTATTCTTCTTTATAGCTGAGTAGCTTTCTATTGTATAAAAATACCATACCTTTCCTATCCATTCTCTGGTTGATGGGCAAGCTACTCTTGCTTTTTTTTCTGGTTCCCCATCAAAAGGCACATTGTCTTATCTTCTCTGACCTTCAGTACATGAATTTTTGGGTTTTTGGTGAGTACCAGGATTTGAACTTATGACCTTGTCCTTGTTAGGCAAGCGCTCATGCTACTGAGCAATATCCCTGGTCCCTGTGAATTTTTTTGAGTCAAATGTTTCTTGTATTCAGCATATTGATAGATCCTGTCTCTTGATCCACTCTGCCCTTGTTTCTTTTTATTGATGAGTTGAGATTATATATAATTAATGATTACAGTTGACATGCACTGGCTCATCTTTACCATGCTACCCTCCCGACATTGGTCCCCCACTTTTCCCCTCCATTCAAGTGCCTGCCCTGCTTGGTGATCCTCCTCTGCTACTGTTCCTAGAACCATGGTCATTGTTACCGTTCTCTCGGATATCCTTCAGTACTCTCTGTAGTACTTTGTAGGGTTGGTTTGGAGGTCTGAATTCCTTCAGTTGTTCTTTACCATGAAAGTATCTTATTTCTCCATTAATTTTTAAAGATGGTTTTGCAGGGTACATTAATCTGGGTTGGAAGTTCTCTTCTTTCAGGCTTTGAAAGACTTCAAGCTTTTCTTGATTTGATGGTTTGTGTCGATGGGTTTTCCTGTATAGGTGATCTGTTTCTTTTCTCTAACAGCTTTTAATATTCTGTTCTTGTGCTGAAATGCTGGGATCTTGATTATTACATGTCTGGCTGTAGATTTATTTTGGTTGTGGTTAGCTGGAGTCCTATATGCCTCACTTATCTGATATCAAGTCCTATTCCCACGCTTGGGAAGTTCTCTGCTATCATTTCTGTTATCTGTGTTGACCCTCACGTTTTTTGCTGACACCTGTCATTCTTAAATTGTTTTTCTTTGCATCATCTTTCAGTCATTGAGTTATTTCCTGATTCCTTGTTATTTTAAAGAGATCTTTCCTTTCACAATAGCTAGCTGCAATCTTGTCTTCAAAGTCTGAAAGTCTATCTTCAGTTTCTTTCAAGCAGTTTTACCAGCTTTCAAGGGAGTTTTTAATTTCCTGGATATGTCTTTGAATTTGTTTCATGCATTATAGTTCTTCCTATATTGTTCACTCAAGATTTCCATCGTTTTCCATTATTCTCCTTTTTTAAAAATCTATGTCTTCTTTAGATATACTCAGAAATTCTTTACCTGAGATATTATTTCTGATCTGATTACTTTTGCTGCCTCATGAAGTTGCTTCTTTACTGTGGTTGCTATCCTTTCAGAAATTTCAGGTGTGTTACTTCCAATTTATTCTGTTTCTATGTCTCTTGGACTCTTTCTGTGTGGGTTGGAAGACTGAGATTGCCTTTTGCTCCTTTGTCTAGACATTTTCCTGGGTTTCTCTGGATGAGCATATTGTGGAGTCCCAGGTGCTTCCTGTATTGGTTGCCCCTCTGTGGTGTAGGGGAATGGGTCAGGATTTGTCCTATCCTAGGTTCCCAGGGAGGCAGTAAGGTGTAGGGCTGGATTCTCCAGACACATACAGCTACACTGAATCTCCTCCTCTGATGATAGGTGTGAGAGATCTTGGTTTTCCCCCGCTGGTGCTGGCTACTGGTTCCTGATGGCAGCTAGCAGGTTTGCAGCAGTGTCTATGTTCAGTTTCTTCTTGTCTCCTCATTGATGCTTCAGACACTTCTATGTTACTGTTCTCATTGATTTCTTCACCTTACAGAAGGGTGTGTGTGTGTGTGTGTGTGTGTGTCTGGCACTGGGCTGTTGTCCTGGGCCTTGGGATTTCCATCAGTCTTATACTCTTCCAGCTGGCCCACCCTCTGGGATGCAATGGATAAGATCTTGATCACAGACTTACTGTCTGGGATGTAGTGGGGGGTGCAGAGCATGGACACACTCTCTTGCAGCCAGCTCACCTTCTGTAATGTAATTGAAGGGCACTGAGCACAGATTCACTGTCCTCCCAGTGCCCAAATCTAAATATAAAATTCATTTCTGTTTCATATATACCTTTTAGGCTAAATATAAAACTCATTTCTGTTTCATATATACCTTTTACCTTTTAGGCTGAAGGTCATTTTGTACAATCTTTTAAATGCACCTGTGTACTGACTGTAACATGAAGTCTCATGTGGAACTTTCACTTGTGGTGAAAATTTTCTCAGCTAAATTAGTCCTTTGGCAGAGGACTAACATCTAGACTATATAAAGAGAGAAAAAAAATAGGTCCCCTCCAAACAAATGATCCAATCAAAAATAGGCAACCGATTATCTATCTTGCACACTTAAACATATATACAGTTATATCCTTTATGCTTTGATTTTGTAACTTGAACAACTACTTCTAAGATAACAATATGTAATTTATCAACTAGTGATTTCTTTCTGTTATTTTTTTTGAAATTCTGTATCATTTCTACCTTTTTTATGTTTTGCTTTTTTTCTCTAAATAAAAAATAGGGAACAGAAATCAATAGACATTTCTTATAAGAAGATGTACAAATGACCAATAAGTACTTGGAAAAAATTTCAACATCTATGGGCATTAGAAAAATGCAAATTAAAACAACACTGAGGCCATGCCCAGCAACCTCCAAATGGCTAGCAGGGGCCTGAATTCAGTCCTGGGAACCGAACATGCTTGAGTTGAGTTCCAGTGTGCAGGGAAGCTTTGGAACATTGCTCCCAGGCAGTAAGACAATGCCCAGCATCCTAAATCACTGGAGGATGCATGGGAGGTCCCTGTGGGCCTAACTGGGCCATGCCAGAGACCTCCTAGCAGCTAGCAGGGGCCTGAATTCAGTCCTTAGAACAAAATGTGCGTGAGTTGAATCCCAGCATACGGGGAAGCTTTGGAACATCACTTGAAACCTGGAAATATAGGAAAATGACAAAACAAAAGAGCAAAATTCAATCTCAAACTTCCAGCCCATCCCCAGCAAGCCTAGAGACATGGACACAGAAGAAAATGTAAGCCATACATCTGAAATTCCTGAAATGATAACAACTGAAATCAGGAAACAACTCCAGGAAGCTATAAAAGAACTCAGATCAGAAATAATCTTCCAGGTAAAAGAAGAAATGATAAATGTAATGAAAGAAATGCTGAACACATCTAAAGAAGACATAGTTGAAAAATTAGAGAAACAATGCAAAAAGATGGAAATCCTGGATAAACAATATAAGAAACAAACAGAATGCCTAAAGCAGACTCAAAGAGATATACAGGAAATCAAAAATTCCAACAAAAACTGGCAAAACTGCCTCAGTGAAAGTGAAGCTAGACTTTCAGACCTTAAAGACAAGATTACATCTATTGACAGGAAAGGAAAGATCTTTTAAAAATAATAAGGTATAAGGAAATAATAGTTCAACAGCTGCAAGGTGATGCAAAAACAACAACAACAACATAAGGTTGATAGGTATAAATGAAAAAGAAAGTGACAACGCAAATGATATCAAGAGGCTGTTTACAGAAGCAATAGCTGAAAATTTCCCAAACATGAGAATGGAACCTGACATACAGATCAGTGTACCATATAGAACTCCAAATAACCATAACCAAAATAAAATGACATCCAAATATATAATAATTAACATCCCAGAAATCCAACATAAGAATATTAAAAGCTGCTAGAGAGAAGAGACAGATCACTTATAATGGAAAGCCAGTCAGAATCACAGCAGACTTCTCAACATAAACAATGAAGTCAAGAAGAGCAAGAAGTATTTCAGATCCTAAAGAAAAATTACTTTCAACCTAGAATCATGTACCCTGAAAAACTGTTCTTCAAAATGGATGGAGAAATAAGATACTTCCATGATAAAGAACAGCTGAAGAACTTCATGACCACCAAACCAACCCTACAAAGAATACTGAAAGACATTTTAGATACACATAGGAAAAAACCACTAAGCAAGACAAACAATTAAACAGAGTGGAAAAGTAAAGAATCAAGAGCAGAAAGATAACATGTCAAAAGTAAACCAATATATATCAGCTATAACCATTAATATAAATGGCCTCAATTCAACAATTAAAAGAAACAGACTGGAAGAATGGATCAAGAAACAACATCTAACCATATGCTGTGTACAGGAAACCCATCTAACCCAAAAGGAAACTCATAGACTGAAAGTCAAAGGATGGAAAACAATACTCCATGCAACAGGAACTCAAAAGAAAAGCAGGGGTGGCTATTCTGTTTGCAGACAATGTGAACTTCAAACCAAGAATGATCAAAAGAGATAAAGAAGGTCACTACATACTAGTTAGGGGAAAACTTCAAGAGGAAGAGATATGCACCAAATTCGGGAGCAGCCAGCTATACAAAACAAATATTAACAGAAATGAAAAATCAAATAAATGATAACATAGTTATAACAGGAGACTTTAACACACCATTGGCACAAAGGGACAGATCAAGTAGACAGAAAATCAGCAAAGAAACAACAGAACTGAATCACACCTGTGAACAAATGGACTTGGTAGACCTATACAGAGTATTCCACCCAACAACATCAGAATATACATTCTTCTCAGCAGCACATGGAATGTTCTCTAAAATAGACCATACTCTAGCCCACAGAACATGCTTAAGTAAATGCAAAAGAATTGAAATCATCCCATGCATGTTATTAGATCATAGCACCATGAAACTAGAAATTAATGACAAAAGAAACTGCAAAACCCCACAAACACATGGAAATTGAATAATACACTCCTGAGCAATCAGTGGGTCACAGAGGAAATTAAAGAAGAAATTAAACTATCTACAAGCAAAAGAAAATACAAATACATCTTACCAGAACCTGTGGGACACAATGAAAGTGGTCCTCAGAGGAAAATTTATTGCAGTGAATTCCCACATCAGGAAAACAGAACAAACACAAATAAACAACCTGATGCTACACCTCAAACATCTAGAAAAAGAAGAGCAAGTCAAGCCCAAAGCCAATAGAAGGCAGGAAATTATAAAGGTCAGAGGAAATCAATGCAATAGAGACTAAGAAACAATACAAAGAATCAATGAATCAAAGAGTTGGTTCTTTGAAAGAATAAATAGAATTGATAAGCCCCTAGCCAACCTTATTTAAAAAAGGAAAGGAAAACTCAAATTCATGCAATAAGGAATGAAAAGGGTGAAATCACTACAGGCCCTGTGGAAATGCAGATGATCATCAATGCCTATTTTGAAACCTCTACTCTCATAGGCTTGACAACACAGAAGAAATGGGCAGAGTCCTAGAAACATATGAATTACCAAATCTGGGTCAAGAAGATGTAAAACTGCTGAATAACCCAATTTCAATTAATGAACAAACAAAGAAAAGCCCAGGCCCAGACAGATTCACTATGGAATTCTACAAGAAATTCAAAGAAGATTTAATGGTGACATTCCTCAAACTTTTCAATGAAATTTATTTATTTTATTTAAAGAGGAAAAAAAACATGTAAAGGGTAGAGATAATATAGAATTTTAGAAAAAAAGATAAACAGTAAGAAATCACTAGTTGATAAATTACATATTGTCCTCTTAGAAATAGTTGTTCAAGTTATAAAATTAAAGCATACAAAGTAGATATTCAAACAGTGAGAGTGTAAACAGCTACGCATGCATGAGTCTCTACATGTATTTCTATAAACTTAATGCTTTAAAATCTTACTGAGATAAAGTAAATAATACCTAAATAAATATCATGTCTGAGGATTTAAAGACTCATTTTTTTTTAATTTAAAGAGAAACAAAAGCATGTAAACGGTAGAGGTAATACAGAATTCAAAAAAAAGATAAACAATAAGAAATCACTAATTGATAAATTACATATTGTCCTCCTAGAAATAGTTGCTCAAGTTACAAAATCAAAGCATACAAACTACATATTCAAACAGTGAGAGCGTAAACAGCTACGCATGCATGAATCTCTGCATGTATTTCTATACTTTCTGCATTAGAGGGAAGAACAAAACTTAGCAAGACAAAACAAAACAAATTCCTATAAAAACATGAAACCACAAAGTCATATAAAACCATAGTACAAGGTGATCTACAATGATTACTGTGTTGTTTCTTATTATCTTCAATAGAATGTCTACATCATCAGGCATAATTGAATATAGCAGTATAATTGAGTATAGCAGTAAATAATAATAGTAGTAAAAATAAAACATTGTAGACAGTATAAAACTTCAAAGGCAGGTAATAATCAAACCATAGTGGATATTCTAGTGGATCTTG